>LPNX010892717.1:0-40553 GCA_001517045.1 Pseudotsuga menziesii | reverse complement strand
TATTTAAAGAGCATAGAGGGTCCTTGGCTAGTTGATCGATTATGAGAAGCTCATGTAACTTTCTTTCTTTTTCATAATAAATTACTCCAAGTAGCTATTTGGCGGGGGCCGTGGACTATTTCCCTCTCGAGGGTTTTAACCACATGAAAAATTTCGGTGTGTTGATCTGTGATCTGTTTGTGTGAAGCGGTTGCTCAAGGTGTTCAGTCTTTTGGGAGTACCCTGTGTACCCGAACAAAGAATCCATGGAAATATCAACCACCATGTATGAATAAATATCCCTCCTCATTTATCAATACTTCAAGTAATCAATATAATCCTTATCATAGGTGATTCCCCATAGCTCCTTGGTAGAACCGTCAACAATTAATTCAGTACCCTTCACCATGGTTACAATGGTCACCCTAGTTAGTTCAAAATCCTTCTTTGCCATAGAATTAGCGGGGACCTCAAGTTCCCTAAACATCAGTTTCCAATGCAACAACTGCAACTACACACACAATAACAACTTCCTTCAAATGTATTGATAAATGATCATATCTTGTAACCCTAGCTACATGTACAAGCTAAACCAAAACCAAATAAAAAAATGATTTAGTAAGCTTATTTCCTAGCCTATTGCATTACCTTTCTTGAATGCAACGATGTACACCTTAGGTATGGGTGAATAATAAACATAGAAACTAAACCTATGACTACTGAACAATACAAAGAATAAATATTTCCCCCTGAAACACAATATTCTCATTAACAAGTTGATAACATTCTCTCTGTTGCAACTCCTAGAGATCTAACAACCACGTAAAATTCATCAGCGACTAGTTCAATCATAACATAGGATGTTACTCCTACATATCCAGAAAGGTTATCCATGGCCAATGTAACTTCACATCCCGAGTTTGATTTTGTGGAAGAACTACATAATCTATGTGTTAAAATCCCATTATTACAAGCAATTAAGGATGTGACAATCTATGCCACTACGTTTCTTGAGTTATGTCCCAAGTGACCTGGAACGAAGCACAAAAAATCACCTACCATCCATGTGTTAAGAAAACTAGTTGATCTATATTGGGAAAAATTCCACTTGTTAAGTATGATGATCATGGAAATCCAACAGTCATTATCCACATTCAAGGACAAAAAATTTCAAACACATTGGTGAACCTAGGTGCATCCATAAATATTATGACCAAGGGATATTGGGAGTCACTTGGACTTGTTAATATCATACCAACTCCTACAATCTTAGAACTATATGGTAGATCTACCATTAGACCCAAAAGATATTTAGAAGATGTAATCATCTCTGTATACTCTTGGGAATATCCATCCAACTTCATGGTACTACAAGCAAAATATCCCCTAGAGAGTCATCCCTTGATCCTAGGAAGGTCGTGGTTAGCCACAACAGACACATACATAGGATGTAGATCAGGAAATATCATGATTTCCCATAGGCATTCTATCAAGAATCTAGTCCTTTATCAACCATCTAAACCGATTATGGATTACGAGAATCTCTTGTGGATGGAATTTGAAACCAAAGAGGGGGATGTTCGACTTGTACTCACCAATATTGAAAAACCTTTGTACTTCAAGAATTATATATAATATGATGTCATTAATAGCTTTATCAATAATCCTCCTTTAGTATTCTAAACTATTTTCCAATTACTGAAAGTTTTAATGGATAATGATTCCCAAGAAAATCCTGATACATATCTTTGTGAAGAGGGAATACAAACTAAGATTTTTGATAATATAATTCCAGTAGAAATAGAGTCAATAAAAACATTGAATATCAATCCAAAATTTTTGTTGTGTCAAACTGAATAATTCGTGCAAATTCTACATACAAAAAAAGAGTAATTTGCATGGGATTACATAGACATGAAGGGTCTCCACTTAGATCTATGTACTCACCACATTTATATAAAATAATATTGTTGTCCTGCACTCCAACCCTAGACAAGGATGAACCCTTTCCTAAGAGACATTGTTAAACAAGAGCTTCGAAAATAGTTGAACAATAATTTTATTTACCCAATTTCCGACAACAAATAGATATCACCACTTGTTATTATTCCTAATAAAAACGGTAATGGAATATCTATGTGATTATCGAGAACTGAACAAGGAAACACAAAAATACCACTTCCCCTTGCCATTCATCGATTAGTTCCTTAATACACTATCAAGGAAGGAGTTGTTTTCCTTCATCGATGGCTTCAATGATTACAACTTAAATACAAATTAATCATGAAGATTAGGAAAAAACTACCTACACTTTCCATTGGGGTACCTTGGCATAATGTGTCCTTCCTTTTGGGCTCTACAATATGCTTTCTACTCTCCAAAGGGTTGTGTTAGGGATTTTCTTTGACCTCATCAATGACAGTGGAAATATAAGTGGACACTAGTAGAAAATGGGTGATAAATAACCAGGCGACCAAAAAATTTGGTCAACAAGTGAAATAAATGACTAAACAACTAAAAACTTTGGTCACTACAGTGTTTTTAAGTGAAATATGACCAAATTTAAGAAATTTTATGTGATTAGAACTAAAAGTGACTAGAAGAAATGACTAATTTAGTCATGGGATAAAAAGTATGACTAGACAGTCAAAGTTAATAATTATATAAGATGTCCATTGTTAAAATTCATGAAATTGTAATAATTTAATTACCATTTTGTAAATTTTAATGTTGCAAATGGATTTAGAGACCCCTTAATCACAAGTGTGAAAATGGTTAGCCAAAGGAGAACCTATTAAACTTTTTTGTTAGGCCATTATGTCTATACTATCGTATCTAGGTAAATTTACTTATCATGTCCATAACTTATTTCATTATTTTCTCTTCTATATGCCCCCTTCGACACACTTTTCAAGTTTCATCTTATGTGTCGTCATCTGTCATGTTGAGTCATTCCATGGAGTTAGTTTTTTCTCGCTATAAGCATCATCATGACATGATTGTTATACCATTAGGTTTGGTTCATCATGCCATTTATGTCCATGCTTCATTTGACAAAAATTCTCACCATTTGAACTTTCGATAGTTTGTCAAAGTTTAGGCAAGTGCATGTATTTTGAATCGTGATAGCCAAAAATTGTTAATTTCTCATCCTCCATTAATTCGCAAGCCACAACCATCCATCATGATTGTCACCTTGTCTAAGCTCGGAAATTTGAAAATCCCCCTCTTGGCTATCTACCTACATTTGAAAACAAAAATGACCCCTATTTCGAGAAAAAAAAATCCCCTTCATTCCTAAAGAGCCTCTTTTTCCTTTTCCCTTTCCCAAAATCCTCTTTGTATATATTCCATTTATAACCTATCCCCATCCTAACTTTTAATTTAATCTTATTTGCTCCATTCATGAACTTTCCCTTTAAAACATTTTATTTCTTTACATTTTTTCCCCTTTCGGTAATTCCATATCCTTTTATATTATTCCTATCATTCACATAAACCATTCCCTTAGTTTATCTTAAGGTCAAAAGTTAAATGAAAAAAAATTGTCCCACATTTTTCTTATTATCCTTGTCCGTTATATTCATTATAATATCTTCAACTTATTTTTTCCAAAAATAAAAAATAGAAAAATAAAAAACGTTATAATAAACATAATGAATAAAGCCTTTATAACCTCTTCCACTTTTATCCCCCCACTAAATCTCAATTTTAAAAAATATTTTTTTTTGCCCTTTTTTCATTATGGTTTCCCGTCTCACATGGTGATAAACATGAAGAACCATGTAAGACATGTGGTGTGACAATTTAAGGTGTAGCACATATTTGATCTCTCTCTCTCTCTCTCTCTCTCTCTCTCTCTCTCTCTATATATATATATATATAATGTACTATTGGTAACATGTGCAATTCCTCTGACTACAACAATTACTACAGAAAATGTAATGACTCCAAATTGATCTTGCAAGTTCCTGTTAGTAAACAAAACAAAATAAAAACAAATAAATTGAATAAAATAAATTGATGAGGATATGCAAACCATAACAAGAAGAAAATGCTAGAACCACTTTATATTTCCCAATGGTAAAGCTTGTTACATGTAGTGTCACCTAGGAGGTGTGGGATTCAAGGAAAGTCAATAATATCCCTTAGGGAGGTCCTTTTTGTCCACACTAAATGCTAAATATCTTGAAGAACAAATGAGAGAATCACTTTCCCCTTGGAAGAAGGTGGCAATATTAGAATTTGAATGCCATTTAGATCTTCAAGCAGAGAGTTCTAATAATGTTTGTAGCAATTGAATGGAGAATGAAAATACGAATCCAACAAGACAAACCACACAGGAAATGGACAAGTATTGCTCAGAAGTTTACAGTATATTCACCATAATAATATCCGGTGTTACAATAGTTTACATAGGTAGAATTCGAATGCATGGGATATGAATTTGAATAATCCAAGTGGATATGACTGTATCTAATTGAATTTCTAAATCAATGTCTCCCAATCAATATCGGAGTCCAAATAGACAACTTCCTAATGACCAATAACTCAACAACCAGTGACAACTAGTTAACTCAGTGCAACTAAGAGTGAGGTAGGTAGGAAAAGCGTTCCTCCCCATTCATTGGTAGTGCTAGCTTAACTGACTATGAACTAACTGAATGTAACTGGGGGCTAACTAAGACTAACTAGTACTAACACCAACTGACTGAAGTAGGTTGGTGTCGGGACTCCCAGTGTCTCCTAAAATGTAGAGATTGGTCTAACAGACACCCAAACTGATGCATGCACAAGCACTCCAGTGACTGGTACATGTGGCCCCATTGGGCCAAGTGGACCCAATTGTAATAGTGGACCCAATTAATCAATTAAGGTTCCTAATTTAGGCTAATTAATCTAATATAAAGTATGGACAAGGGAGGATTAATAATCCCAACACCCCCCCTGAATCCTAACTTGGACAACTATGGGCCCTGGTAACAAGACCATAGGTCACCTAATATACAATCTAAGAGACATAATACAAATGAGGTAGGAAAACCTCTTAGGAAAAACCCCCTCAAAATAGGAACTGAGAATAAAGCCTTAGTGCCCAAAAGATACCTGAGAAAGGTAAATCTCTTTTCGGTAAAATACTTGGTAAAAATATCTGCAATCTGATCCTCTATCGGACAGTAGTGCAGTGTGATGGTTATTTAATGCTCCAGTTCCCGAATGTAGTGCATGTCAACCTCTATGTGCTTTGTCCTCTGCTTCTGAATAGGATCATTGGAGATCTTGATTGTACTCTGGTTGTCACAATAAAGATCTACTATAGGTGAAGTTTGAATCCCGAACTCTGTCAAGATGCCATGCAACCAAACTTCCTCAATAGATGCGTTCACAGCTCCCCGATACTCTACTTCTACTGAAGAAAGTGCAAGGGTTGCTTGCTTCTTACTGGACCAACAAATTGGCCCAAACCCAATCATGAATACGAAACCAGAGGTGGATTTCCTATCATTTCCATCTAGTGCCCAATCTAAGTTTGTAAATCCTATGAGATCCAGCTGTGCTCCAGCAGCATAGTGGATCCCATAATCAATGGTACCCTACACATAGTGCAATATCCTCTTTGCTTCCTTCCAGTGCAGCTCATGTGGCTCCTGCATATATCTGGCAGCAACACTCACAGCATAGGATATGTCTGGTCTTGAATGAGTGAGATACAGAAGGCTTCCAATGAGCTGTCTGTAGAGAGTGTTGTCCAACAAAGGTGTGGAACCACCTTCTTCAAGCCTAATGCCTGAAAGAAAAGGGCAAGGGGCTACCTTGCAATCCTTGATGTGGAACCTCTTAAGCATGTCTGATGAATACTTGGACTATGAGATCACGATTCCCAAAGTCTTTTGACTTACTTCGAGACCAATGAATTGTCTTCACAATCCTAAGTTAGTCATAGCGAATGCTTTATTAAGAGCAGACTTGATGTTGCTCAATCCAGCAGTAGAGCTGCTAGTAATGAGCAAGTCATCCACATACAATACAACTAGAAGAAAGAACCCCTCCTTCTTATTCATGTATACATTGCAATCATATTTGTACCTTTCAAACTTCCGAGAGATGAGGAAGGCATCCACCTTGGAGTACCATGCCCTTGGGGCTTGTTTGAGTCCATACAATGATTTCCTCGGTCTACAGACTGAGGAAGGATCATCAATAAACCCCTTAGGTTTTTTCATATAGATATCCTCCTCCAAATCACCATGGAGGAAGGCACTCTTCACATCCATGTGGTGTACTTCACATCTCTTGGAAGTAGCAATGGCCAATACCATCCTGATGGAGTCCATTCTAGATACTGGAGCGAATGTCTCATTGTAGTCCAAGCCTTGGACTTGAGAATACCCTTTTTCCACCAACCGAGACTTGTACTTGGTTATGGTCCCATCAACAACTATTTTGGTTTTGTAGATCCATTTTCACTATTCCAGCTTCCTTCCTGTAGGTAAGGGGACAAGTTCCTAGGTCTGGTTGTCATGTAGCGAATCAAATTCCTCATCGACGGTTGCCTACTATCTAGGATCATGGAAAGCCTCCCTGAAGGATTGAGGATCTGACCCAAGCATCATAAAAAACCTCTCAGCAAGAAGAGGGTCTATGTGAGACAGTGCTACACTCTCCTTCTGAAACTGGGACCTCATTCTTCTTTTGTCATCTGGATCCCCAACACCATCTCTAGCTGCTTCTATGAGTTTCTTAGCCCATTTAGGCTACTGGAATGAGGTATATGCTGGATCTGGATCTAGATCCCTTTTAGTTGTAAGATCAATGTCTGGATCATACTGGGGTGACTCCTCTTCTAAATATAAATCTGAAATGTTAGGATTTGAAACTAAAACTACAATAGGAAGTGAAGGAATGTTTTTACCTTCATCAGCTTCGAATGGAAGCTGTGATTATGCTGGAACTGAGAATGGCATGAAGTGAGAGAAATAGTATGCCTTGTAGGCATGATCAGCAATTCCTTTCGCTACAATCTCCCCAGTTGAGATATTGGTGATCTCTACTGAGTCAGGTCCAAACAATACTTGCTTTGGTGAGCTAGTATGGGTCATCTGATAAACAGACAACAGATTAGTTGTAAGAGAGGGAACATATAGGACATCTCTAAACACACCATGCTTCGCTCTGATGGTGCCCTTCCCTGCTGCTGGGATTTCGGAATCATCTCCCATGTGAATAGTGTGCCCTTCTTTGACACTGAGAGAGGAGAAGAGATCCTTGGAGGAAACCATGTGGTTGGAGGCTCCAGAATCAATCAAATAGGTTGTAGATCGAGGTGGTCTTGCTTTCAAAGCATGACATCTTTCATGTTCATTATCATACTGTTTTGCTCATTGAATGTTATGCTGCTTGAGAAGAGAAGACATTTCATCAAGTTCCTTCCTCATACAATGGTCTTCAAGGTGATACCCTTTTTCACAATAGGGACATAATGTTTTCCCAAATTTCTTCTTCTTAGAGCCGAAGGCCCTTTCAGAATCTTGCTAATTTTGTTTAGGCTTCAAATCAGTTGCCTTTGGCTCCTTCTTCTTCGATTTCCCCTTTGCTTGCACTTTGGAAGAGTTAGTAACTGAGAGAGCTTGATATTTGGAGGTCTAGATGACTCCCATTTGAATCAATTTGTTTTGCTCCTTGATTAAGGACTTGGAAAAAGAATCTAAAGAAGGAAGTTTCCAATCAGGAAAGATTTCCCACTTGGAATGAAACACAGAGACATATACAAAGTACTCAGGGCCTAGTTTGTTGAGTATGGAAAGGACATTCTACTCTTCCTTCTGCTCTATCCCGCACTGTCTGCATTGGAGCACTAGAGACTTGAATTTAGAGAAGAATTACTCAATAGTCTTGAAACTGTTGGTATGTAAAGATACCAACTTATTCTCCAGAATGTGTCCCTGAAGCTCATCTTGTATGTTAAACAAGCTATCAAGCTTCTCCCAGGCTTGTCCAGGAGTCCTTAATCCTTCTATATGAAAGAGGAGATCTCTAGAAATATAAGTACATAAGTACCTGAATTCTTCATCACAACGATTTAGGAACTTGTTCCGCTCTACCGGCTAATGAGGCTCAGCCTCCCATCCATGTATAATCTCGTGGTAGCCATGCTTGCACAAGGCCAACTCCATATCAATCCTCCAATCAAGATAATTGAAACTTGTGAGGATCCGTGGTTCAGGAGTTTGAGAACTCATAATTACTCTGGCTGGAAGACTGCAAATACTTCTCACAAGCTACGTAGAACCTGTCAATTTCACTGCAATAACACTAAAACATATGAACTGTTAGAATCATGCTTTTTATCTCGGCATGAACATATTTCCAGGGTTCGTCATGCCTTCTCCATTGCTCTTAATAAATCCAGAGCTAGCAAATTTTCATAGGGGACTTCTGTGGAAACTCAGCTGCTTTTGATGTTCGATGGGGATAAGCAAGCATGAAACCTGCCTGAGAAGGCTCTGATACCATGTTAAAATTTTAATGAAATTTATATCTTCAAGCAGAGAGTTATAATAATGTTTGCAGCAATTGAATGGAGAATGAAAATACAAATCCAACAAGACAAACCACACATGAAATGGACAAGTATTGCTCAGGAATTTACAATATATTCATCATAATAATATCTGGTGTTACAATAGTTTACATAGGTAGAATTCGAATGCATGGGATATGAATTCGAATACTCCAAGTGGATATGATTGTATCTAACTGAATCTCTAACTCAAGGTATCCCAATCAATATCGGAGTCCAAATAGACCACTCCCTGATGACCAATAACTCAACAACTAGTGACAACTAGTTAACTCAGTGCAACTGAGAGTGAGGTAGGTAGGAAAAGCGTTCCTGCCCATGCAACCATGGATTATCCATGCATTGGTGGCGCTAGCTTAACTTATTGTGAAGTAACTAAATGTAACTAGGGGATAACAAAGACTAACTAGTACTAACACTAACTAACTGAAGTAGGTTGGTGTCGAGACTCCCAGTGGCTCCTAAAATGTAGGGATTGGTCTAGGAGGCACCCAAACTGATGCTTGCACAAGCAGTTAGTGGAAGTTAACCTCTAGCAGTGTTCTCCACACTCCAGTGACTGGTACATGTGGCCCCATTGGGCCAAGTGGACCCAATTGTACTAGTGGACCCAATTAATTAATTAAGGTTCCTACGTTAGGCTAATTAATCTAATAGAAAGTATGAACAAGAGAGGATTAATAATCCTAACGGGAAAGGGATCTTGGGGAGTGCTGATAGATGTAGGAAGAGGTGGACTATGAGGAAGTTCCAACACAATTCCAATATCATAACCTTCCTCTAATTTTCTCTTCTAATATGCATGCTAATGGCCTCCTTTTATAGGCTAATAGGTTTCCAAAAAGCATATAGATCCAAGTGTGAACATCATCACCTAATGAACTAGCTCCAGGGTACACAAAGGGGGCTATTCAATGCTCCCCCATCATATGAAGAAAAAAGTTTGAATTTTATTGGTGAGGAGCTTTCATGAGCCTCCAATGCACTGTTGGTGGTTGAGATCCCATTGTTTTGACAGTGACACAGATTTTGAAGGAAAAATTGTGCTAGGATCGCATGGGCACGGAGCTGGTAACACGTGTTGTAGCATAAGTAAACAAAGATTTAGTCATGCAACATTTTCTTTTGACTGTTTTTGGAATTGTTTACTCATATTTCTTTATGGATATTGAAGAGGATGTCTTTGGTGGGCTACATGCTATATGTTGATGATTCCTTATTGCAAGATTGGCTAAATTGTCACATGTGTGCGGAATTTGAGTGTTGACAATGTGCCTTGTGTAAACTTGGTAAACCATAAACAATGACAAAACTTGCATTTTCTGAGTAAGCTAACCATGCTCTAGCCCAAATTTGAGCAATTTTGGATTTAGAATTTCATTTTAGTCATGTGCTTGTATAAAAGTATCTTGTAGGCAAAAACCAAAGTTTTTTGGCCAGTCACACTCTCCAATAAGAACAAAAACACCAATAAAACCCCCATTCTCCTTCATAATATTACTAAACTTTTGTTTAATTCACTTAGTTCAAATATACTTTATTATGTAAGAGGTCTTGTTTTCACATCCTTCCTTTTGTTACCTTTTGAAAAATTCATGTAACTTAATCTATAAAGTAACTTCATTGTAAAAGTGCTTCCCACTTGTTTTATCAAAGTGGATCACTTATCTATAAAGTAACTTATTTGTAAAAAGAGCTAATATGTAAAGTTAGTAAAGAGGGGATTATTTACTTCAATAAGAACCCATCAGCTCATGGTTCACGACTTCCTACCACATGCAACCTTGGTTCCTTTCTTGCCTTGTTTTAAAAAAATGAATAGCTTTGACATTAAAAGTCCATTTTCAATCATTGTTTTGTTAAACTGCCTATTTTTTCGATATCTTTGCATCTATACCATCAATTTATACTTTTGAATCCATATTACATGTATGTTATATTATGGTTGTCGCAAGTGATATTTTTCTTAACAATACAACTACTTCAAGTGGATAGCCGATATGGAGGATGTCCTACGAAGTAGGGGACTTTATTGGATTACCTTGGGAAGATAAAATTCCTTCATTTATGTTGATAAGAATGTAAAATGGGATAGTAAAAATTATCAATCCCTTGTATTAATCAAGATGACCATATCTAATGAAATATTATTCCACCTTTGAGGAATTGATACACCAGATGTGTCTTGGAAAAAGTTGGAAACCATATTTGGTAAACAAAATGAGATTCAAGGTCACCAACTTGAATACCAGTTGGTGGATTTATCCAAGTGATTTCTCTCACATTCAAGACCATCTATCTCAATCAAAACCTTTATACCCTTAGTTGAAGAATGCAATATATCTAAGCCAGAAACACAATGTATTTATGTTATTCTTGTATTTCTATTTTTTTTATCTACTTTTTACTCCATCAAAGGATCTCTAGGGGTTGCTAATCAAGAACCCACTCTTGAATTTTTTTTGTCACAATTTGTTTAGAGAGAAAGATAATTCCTTTCATCTTGGAGTGATCATCACTACAGGTACATCTAATAAATCATTAGTGGCACAGTAGAAGGAAAATTACAAGAATCTAAAGAATCAACAACCTCACAATAATAAGAAAGGAATGGTCCCCAAACCTCTCAACAATCCTCTACACCCAATGGTGATAAAGGCACTAAATTTAAAGGAAATAAGATTACATGACATTGCAATTTTTGTAGACGAGATGGTCAAGTGGAATCAAAGTGTTACAACAATATGGAATCCTTGGAGCAACAATGAAGGATCATAGCATCAATCTTAATTCTTCTTCTAAATCTTCTTTTCATGGCCATGCACTTTATTCTTATAGTTTTTCCTTTAATGTATCTTCTTCTTCTAAGGAGTGACTCATTGATTATACAAGATCTTATCATATGGCTAATGGTAAGGCCATTTTTTATGATCTAAATGAATGTAACACCAAACAAATATGTGTTGGTGAAAATGAATATATTATTATTGTAGGATCTAAAGTAGTTCAACTAGATGATGACCATTTAAAATATGTATTATGTGTTTCAAGTCTTTCCTGCAATTTATTTTCAGACAATCAGATCACTCACTCTGGTGAAGATAAGACTATAGAGGTTACACCTCACGAAGTCATAATCAAGGATTTCAAAGATCCTAAGAATGTTCTAGCAACTAGAAACATTGATGATATACCAAGTTGTATATATTTAACAACTTTGGGTCATCCTCTTTTCCTTCAATTTTTGTAGCTCATAGATATGACTTGAGCAAATTTTGGCATGAGTGATTTGGTCATCTAAAATATTGTGCATTGTAGCATCTATGTAATCATAAAATGATGACTGGAATTCCTCTTGTTTCTTGTAGAGATGGTGTTTGTCTCAAGTGTATTCTTGGAAAACATAAGCAAGACATTTTTTAGAAATGCTCCTTTGGCATGTATCAACCCCCTTGCATCTAGTTTACAATGATTTATGTGGTCAACTTGTTTTTTCCTCATTCTCCCGATTCAAGTACTTCTTAACTTCCATTCATGACTTCCACTTCTCTATACCCACTTGGGCTTATTTTCTAAAAATTAAGAGTGAATTTTTTGACATGTTTTTGGCCTACAAGGACCTTGTAGTAAATAAAAATATGGACATCAAATAGACAAGTTAAGAACATATGATGGAAGTATATATCTAAACAATAAATTTACAAACTATTGCACTACAAAGGGAATTCAAATGCAACATAATGTTCTGTATACTCCACAACAAAATGGTGTTATTGTGAGAAATAATCGATTATTGAAGGAAATAACAAATTGTATGATCCAATCTAATGGATTGATTCCTCCTTTTTCGGCATAAGACATTAATTTTGTAAATTAAATAGTCAATTGCACTCTCGCAAAGGCTTTAAAAATATATAACACTAGAAGAAACATGGAGTAAAACAAAACCCGATGTAAGCCACTTTTTTGTGTTTTTGTTAGTGAAGCATGGGATCACATTCTTGATGAAAAATGGAAATAATTACAGCCTAAGAGTGGTAAATCCATATTTGGTGAATATTTTGAAGATGCAAAAGGATATATAATTCTCCAACTTAAATACAATAACATTACGATTAGAAGAGATGTTAAATTTAATGAAAATATCTACGCCTACTATCCTAAATTAGTGTCTATGCCATGTTTAGTGATTGTGACATCTTATATTTTCAACTTCTCTGCTTGTGATCCTACTCTAGTTTCTTCTTCACATGATGATAGAGAGGATGAAAATCCACCTCCGCCTACTCATTTTCCTCCACTTAGGTCCATTGAACATGAAACTGCACTAGCACCACCACTTTCTAGATGCATCCATTAAACATGAGAAGTAGTTGGTGATCTTGTGGGTGATCCTACATATCAATCTCGAACACATTCACAATCCCAGTGAGCCCCTTCTCTTTTATCTCAATTTTCAGTGACTCATGATCTGGAAACATTTGGAGAAGATTCTAACCATCTAGATTAGGATGCATACATGAATAAAGAATACCATTACTTAATGGTGAACAACACTTGGGATCTTGTACCTATTCCAAAAGGAATAAAACTTGTCAAATGTAAATGGGTGTATAGAATTAAGTATGCATCGAATGGAAGTGTTGAAAGACTTAAAGGAAGGTTAGTTGCCAAAGTATTTTCCCAAGTTGAAAGAATCCACTATAATGGAACGTTTTCTCATATTGACAAAATGAACTCCATCTACCTTATTCTTTCCCTTTATACTTCACATAAATGCCAGAGGTCCTTTAAATGGATGTCAAATATTTATGTTTGCATGGGGATTTTAATAAATAAATTTACATGGAATAAACTCCCAACTATGTTTAGAATGACTTCAACATTGTTTTTCTCCTTAATATGTCTCTCTATTGAATTAAGCAAGATCCTTAGGCTTGGTATGACAAAAGGATAACTTTCTTCTTGACATTGATTTTTCTAGATATCATTTTGACCCCAATGTCTATACCTAGAAAGTAGGAAACCATCGCATAATTTTTGTTCTTTATCTTGATGACTTATTCTTATTGGTAATGAATTTAAAATTTTAACCCATGTGAAGTCCATCCTTAAGAAGAATTTGAATTACCAACTTAGGACATTTACATTATTTTCTTAGTCTACAAGTCTTGTAAACCTAAGAAGGATTTGTTCTTTCTTAATATAAGAATGATTTTGACCTTCTTCATCACTTGCACATGGAAGATCGTATTCCAACCCATTCTCCCTTCTAATATGGAGCCAAAATTTCTACCACCTGCACTACCCCCAAGGTAGATGCCACATTGTACCATCAATTACTTTGCAATCTTTTGCACTTGACTCATACACATCCTAATGTTTCATTTATTATTGGTCTTATTTCTCGGTATATTGAAATGCCACAGGAAAGTCATTAGACATGAATAAAAATGATACTCTGGTATACATGGGGTACAATTCAATTTGGGATACATTACATTTGAATGGGTACTCCTTTGTTGATTGGCTTCACTAATTTCGATTGGCTTGACAACCTTGATGATCAAATGTCTATTACAAGTTATGTTTTCAATCTCGGTTCTAGACCCGCCACTAGGGTTGTAGAAACAACAAGCTCTTGTTGTTTCTTTAGAAAAAGTAGAGTACAAAACTATAGTTAATGCAAGTCAAGAAGCCCTATGGATTTGACATATACTTTTAGAGTTTGGATTCCAGTAACAACATCCAACCAGGGATGATTTTAAGGAACCATACTTATTTAAAAGTGTATAAATGTTGGCGAATCTTACCAATTCTTACAACACCAGCTATAAAATGTTTGGCGATATTTTTCAAAAAATATTTTAATTTCCAAGGATTTTATATCGTTTATATAATAATTTGGCAATTTTTAGGGTGAAAAAAGTTTACCCCTTCAAAATTGGGCGAAATAGGACTTCAAAAAATGCAAAATGGTGAAACTTTTTTTGGAGAAAAAACCCTAAAAATAGCCCATGGGCTAAATTTTGCCCCTAAAATTATCCCTACATCCAACTATTCTCTAATGTGACAATTAGAGTGTCATCAATCTCTCTAAATATCCAGTTCAACATTAGTGTAGCGAACACGTTGAGTTATAGATGCACCTCATCAAAATGCTTATTCAATATTGCATTCTTGAAGTGCTATTTTTCCCTACAGATGATCAAGTTACAAACATCTTCACAAAGTATCTTACAAAAGTGAAGTTTTCTAAACTTCAACCTATGTTGAGAGTTCAAGAATTTGTCATTAAGCCAGGGGGCTAGGGGGTTTTAATGCCTCATTCCTTCTTCTATTGTGTCACATTTTTAAATCCTTCAATCCTATTCCAAGTTTTTATTAAGGGGGTATGTTATAATATTTAGACACTTGGGAATTAGTTAAGATCAACTTGGTTTAATGTGTCTTTAAGTAAAATGTGTTTCTTTAGTATGCATTTGTACTTATGTAATTCGATGGTAACGATATGTTCTAGACATAAAGTTATCTTATGGTTCATCTTCACCTCGATCTTAACAATTATTAATCCATGGAATAAAACCATGGAAAATTTTAGGGGCTAATCTTAGCCCATGGGATGAATTTAGGGATTTTAAATTTTAATGGGCTATTTTTTTATTAAACACCTTATAGGTACGATCGCCCACATTTTATTTATTTATTTTTAATGAATAGGAGGTTAGCCCCATCAAATTTAGAAAGGGGAGCCAAGATAAAACAATTTTTCCCCTCTAAAACTTGATTTAAACCTAGCCCATGAAAATAACTAGACATCTCCCATTCACCCCCAATTTCTAGACATAGCTAGGGGTGCTTTGGCCCTCTATTAATCATGGAAATAGAATTCAAGGTTACATTAGTTGAATCTCGTTTCCCAAATTGCTTAGTGTCCATATGTGAAGGGAAGTTGATATTTATTATGAGGTTTTATTAAAACCCATTTACTTAACTAGCCATATTAAAGTCTCCAAGTAAAATGACTTCAAAAGAAGAAACTAACATTCTAGTTTTAACAATTTAAAAAAAGAAAATAGTTAGTTAAAAAAATCAGGAATCAAAACAAACTTAAGATGCCAAAGTTATGTATTTTTGAAGAAAAACGTAAAATGGAACTAAGGTGCTACATGGTAATTTGTGCACAATAAGGTGACGGGTGGGTACAAAATAATTCTACCTTCACTAAATTTGCCTATAAACTCACTTTTACAAATAAGTTACCTTTTTAAATAAAATAAGTAGCCTATTTTTATAAAATAATTGGAAACGCTTTTACTATAAAGTTAATTTACAAATAAAAGTTACATGGAAAATACAACTTAAAAAATATTAAAACTACTTTATAGTGATTCACTTTCATAAAATAAAAATGAACATTACAATAATGTGTGATAAAGTTGCATAAGGTTGCATGAACTTTTTTAAAACTTAACTTAAAAAAAATGAATTTAAGAAATAGCTTTCAATCAAACGAGTTAATGAAAAATATATAATTGATATTGGAGTTTTTTTTGTACTCATTGCCTCTAAGTGCACCTAAAAAATCTTTATTTTTTCCTACAAAATATTTCAACATAGCCACACACAAAAACATGAAAACTTTCAAGCTTGGTGTTGTCTTTTAATTAGTTTACCCCAAAAAATCTAATTTTAATTTTGTATCTAATGTACCAAGTTCGCACAAGGCACGTGGCAAAAAAACATACACATAAAAGAAACAGTTTCAGTTATGTTTATAATTTGTCAAGTTTGCATAGAGTGCACAACAATGAGGATATGCAGTTTGGAAAGGTAGTAAACGGTGGATATAGATAGGAAAAACTAAAACTAAAATACTATGCAATATGAGAGATTTAAAAAAAACCATAATGTAAACAATATACCTTCGAATTTGATAAAGGTCATATCTTGGGCAAACAGAAACCTTTTCGAATGAAATGAAAAGTGCTTCCAATTAAAAGCAATGTTTTGGATGTAATGGAATAGCTCTCTTAGCCAATAAATGCACAAAAATAGAAGTCTCCAGAAATCATTTGATGTATAAAGCTATAAGAGTTCAAGATTTTGATCAACAACAAAAGTGGGCCTTCATAAGCTTTTTGATACCATGTTCGACTAAAACAAGGTATTTCCACACAAGTCGAACACATTAATCAATTGCTCACACAAACAAATTGCATATCAATACACCAATATATTATATGGTTAAAACCCTTAAAGGGAAACAATCATCAGATCGATACAATGATGTATTACATGGTTAAAACCCTTATAAGGAAACAGTCCACAACCCTTAGACAACACGACCACTTGAGGAAATATATAATGCAAAAGGGAAAAAAATTCATATGAGCTCTCACTATGGATCATTAACAAATGAACCTCCATGCTCTTTAAATAGAGATCATAAACCGGACAAGTATCAAGCCACATATCAATATAGTCTTTAAGAACGAGGAGAAAATGAGCCATCATATGAGTAGATTGAGCTTAGTATCCATTCTTGTGTTTTCCTTTGTGAATAGATTGAGCTGGGCATCCATCACTTGGCCAGTAGGTTTTTGATTGGCATCCACTCTATTGGAGTTAATCCATTTGTAGTAGGACTTTCTTTCTCTCCTCACGACAATCCAAGAGTGTCTTTCCCAACAAAAACTTTATTTGCCAATGCAATGCTATAGTGTTTACATACTTGGTTTCCCACATTCTAAAGTTCCCAACATATCCTACTATTGGCCTTTGGTGCTCCTCATCTCCTGCTCGCATTTAACCCAAGTCTCTCCTCCATCGATTTCCTATTGGAGATGCGGTGGTATAAACCATTTCTAATGTGCCTTTAATGTTTCATCCTCCTATAACGCAGAAGGCATGTGGGTTCGGCCTCGTCCTTTACCGCCCCTTCATCTTGTTCCCTTTCCAACCATCTCGACAATGACAAACTAAATATCTCGAGTATAGTCACCTATAAAAAGAATCCACCAAAGTTTTTTCCCCCTACTTGCACCTATCCCTTCGAATCTCTTCCACCCTTAATCACTAAGGCTATGCTCACCTCCACCTTGTCTAAAATTATTGCCTAAATTTGTTGTTTCCTGATAGTTAGAATCATGGTAGAGAAAGGACTAGGCAATATCTTTTTATAATTACATTCACCATGCTGCATGATGATATTATTGCTCATGTCCATCAATGTTATGACAACCATTGACGCTTCAAACCTACGATGGCCACTCTCCATCCCCGTCATCTGTCAACCTCTCCCTCCAAAGTGTCGAGTACATCAAAACTTAGTGTCTATACAAAACCACTTGATGCCTCCCCAACACCTGATATGAGGTTTACTAATATTGAATTACAAAAATATTATACTTCTTTAAATGTCTATTCCCCCTTTACAATACGCACGAAGTGCTTATATGTGTTTAATTGTCTATTGCCCTCCTTTAATAACTTTTAAAGGTATATATGTAAATAGTTAAAAGAAAATAGCTTTAGATATTTGAGAATATTTTGTAACCGTTAAATCTCCTTTTAAACAATTTTTAGGGTAGCAAAACTTTTAAGATTAGATTAAAATAACACTTATCGATCTATTGAAAACATATTTTTTACTAGCGATTGAAAGAGTCTGTTTTCGTGGTTTTAGCAAAAGAGCGAATGAGATATGTCCATGGTTAATAAATAAATAAATAAATTTAGGAAGAAATTTAAAAGTGTTCAATTATTGTTAAGACTTAGAAAGTTTTACATAAGTAAAGAGCTTGTCATTTATATATTGGATTTTTTTTGAAAGTGTGTTCAATTATTTTTTAGACTTTTAGAGTTTTTCATGTAAAAGATTAAAAGATTTTAAAGATTATGATAAAAATATAAATTTAAATAAATAAATAAAAATATTAAGGTGGGCAGATCATGATTCCTTTAACATTGATACTGACTTTAACTTAACTTTTGGAGTTTTTTTATGTAAAAGATTTGAAAGATTCTGATGAAATTACAAAGTTAAATAAATAAATAAAAAATATCAAGGTGTGTAGATCATTATTCCCTTTAACATTGATACAGACTTTAACTTAAGTTAGTGAGTTAAAAAAGAATATGAGCATATGCAGATCGTCTTCCATTCAAGATTGGAAACTGATTTTGACTTTAACTTATAAACGCATGATGCGAAAGATTCATTGCTATTAAAAAAATAAAAAATAAAAAACAGAATGTCGTCCATATATTGAATATTCCTCAAGTTAGAAGAGATTGTAATCAATATATTGAAAACTCCTTTTTCGTTTATTAGAGAGCGAATAAAAAGTTGGAAGTCCAAAATCAAAGTGATGGCTAAATTGGATTTTCCACCTAAAAAGTTGGTTTGGAAAACGTGAAAATGATCCGATTCTTTGAATGAAATGAGTGGAAAAGCGAAATTATTTAAATATATACAGAGTTCATTGGAATCTCTATACTTTTTCATTAGTAATGATTTAATGGTATACTAATTCATTAAGTACGCTTTATAAAGGCACTTTTCTAAAGCTTACTTTAGTAAAGTTTTGTAATATGTTTTTATGACGAATATTTTAAAAAAAATGATATATATAGTTAGTTTGATCAGTAGTAAAGTTAAAATAAAATGGATATAATCAGTTTTATTAGTAGTAAAGTTTTTTATATGGTTAGTAAAAATGTATGTATCATTTTTATATTATTTTAGTTAAGCTGTTTAACAATTTTATTTTTATATTTTTTTTTGTTAAGTTGTTTGACATGGAGCTGTTTAAATAGGGCAAAATTGTTATATATATAATTTTAGTTAAGTTGTTTGACATGGAGCTGTTTACCTAAGGTCAAAATTGTTATATATATTTTTTAGTTAAGTTGTTTGACATGGATCGGTTTACCTAAGGTCAAAATTGTTATATATTTTTTTAGTTAAGTTGTTTGACATGGATCGGTTTAACTAGGGCACGATTTGATCTCTGTAATTTCTGTTGTTAAGATTTAGAAGTGTGAAGTGTTTTTGGGTGTTTTGAAAATTCAATGAAAATATGGCAAAAATACTAGTAAAGACCTGCCGAAAACAAAGGTAGGTAGAAAATGAAAACAAAGGTAGGTAGAAAATGTCGCCTGTGTAGACAACTCAGTTTGACATAGATAAAATATTATTTTGAAAATAATTGATTATAACATAATTTGTTGTTTTATTAAAACTAAGCATATTTTTTATATTGAAGTAACAATAATTATCCCATATCGTCACCCTCGTATCCTTATTTTTTAGATTAAAAAATAAAATACGTGATACCCTGCAAGCCAAGAGAAGGTCCAAAAAGAAATATAATCAATCACAAGTGAAACCCTGTATACTAATTACTTGGAAAATCAGAGAATAAGAGATGCCTTCTATGATGTTTAAGAAATCAAAATAACGATATTTACACATCATTGAAAAAAAAAGCATTCAGTTTCAGAGCCTCTTTGGTTGCGAGTTACATACTTTCTTCTTTCCACAATAAAACATTCAAATCAAACAGAAAAGATTGAAAAATAGTTAACATTCAAATAGGCGAACAAGTTCAGTGGCATTTTCCAACTAGAAAAGCATTCAAATCAGGAAGTTCATTGATAGATTCCAATTAACAATGGAGAAACTTTAAAAGTCCACGCCATGAAATTCAATCCAAGCCAAAAAGTAATACCCAAACATTCCTCGCTCGAAAGACTGAACCACAACAACAAGGCCTCGAAGGTGATGTCTAATCCTACAATAGCCCTAAACACTATCATTTGCAGCACGGAGTTAGCTCGCTCTTTCTCGTTATACAGATTACATAAAAGGCGGCTTCGACAGAGCCTCTGTTAGAATCCCAAAAAACATCTAAGATATGACCGCGCATCACATCTTTGTTTTCTACATGTTAACTGATATTTTTTGCAGAGGAAACATGGAGTCCAAATCAGGAGTGATGAAAAACCCCGCTAAAGGCACCGCACGGAACCTTGAAGAAACCCTGCGCTTTCTCGGAGCCGGCGGACACGGTATAGTTTCTGGTATTCTGTACTCTTCTGCCTTCGGCGTGGTGCACATTTCCTCCATGTCCGAGTCGGTGGAAATATTGGAAATATTGTTGCTGCTGCAGCTGTTTTCCACCGACTTTGGTGCTCTGGACTCTGAACAAGGGGAAGATGCTGGCGAAAATGATATGGATGAGGATGAAGAATAAGAGGAAGAAGGAGATGTTAAGATTGGCTGCAATGTCGGCCGGCAAGACAAGCATGTGAAAATACTTTGATTTTTGTCTTTTCTCGATGTTATTTCTGCTTGTTGCCCTGAACAAGTCAAAATTTGGCCGCTAGGAACCACAGAGCTCTCCTCTGCATCAGAGCTCTCTGCATTAGGCGCCATGGCTAACAAAAATAAATTCTGTAAATTTCCGATAGCTTGACGCCTCAGCACTGGCTTCAAAGTATATCAATGGTCTCAAAGCTAAAATGGATTGAGACAAAACTTTTCACCAAAAGATGCCTGCAACCTCTGAAGTTTAGGCTTTCGGCACCGACATTTATTTATATCACCGACATGAAAGCTACATCGACTTCACTGCAGAAAAGCTTATTGCCGATAGAAAACCGCACCACTGACCTCCTGCAATCTCTGTAACCAATATCACAGTTCAGTTGAGTACAAAGCTTTGAAATAAAGCAGGAATGTTGACCTATCGAGCTTTAAAGCTTTGCAGGTCCTTTAAAAACCAGAGAAACGTGCTCGTAACGGATCACCTCTTTGAATATAGCACTACTCTGCAGCTTGCTTCAAGAACAGCAAGATATGATCCTTTTGGAAGAGCAAATTTTCGAAAATAACAATCAAATTCTGCAGCTTGCTTTAAATATAGCAAAATATGGTCCTGAACGAGCAAACAGTAAAATATAGCACTTAAATGCTGCAGCTTTTTTCAAAAGTAGAAAATGTGCTTTAAGACAAAGAAACCGAACTCCCAGCAATATACAGCCAAACACAGTCCAAGCGGCAACGTATAGCTTCAAATTTCTATGAAGATTGAAGATTTTGGAGCTTAAACAGAGGAAAGGCTCAGCTTTGCAAAGACTTTAATCGGGACAATGCATTCGCAGCGGTTCCGAAGCCATTTGCACAAAGCTGTTGACGACTTAGCCCTTCGAAAGATGGAACTGGGCGCAGAAATTAACACTTGCAGCCAAAAGATTACGAGAGCATCATAATCGGGGACGCTTGGTGGAAAAAAGTAGCAAGAAGCAGAGCAATGTAAGCACACAGTAGTTCCGAGTCTCAGAATTTATGCAGTGAATTAAGCTGAGACGGTAAATGAACATTCAGGAAGTAGAAACCGCGTATCGCTGCTAAAACATCCTTGAAAACTGCCAAATCTCACCAAGACAAGCCATTTGCATTCACCAGAGCCACTTCTCCCTTTCAAAACGAGAATGAGGCCTCCAACCTCAAGAACAGCCGCTAGAAGTTGCGAGAGTACAAATATAAATTCGAATTCTGGAACAAAAGACTGCCGAAAATGGCGAAACTAGAGACCCCTAACTCCAAAGAGCAGACAGCGTAAATGCTTGAAAAGTATACCAAAGTTACAAGCTTGTTCTTCAAGCAGCCCTATAGTATCAAGCTTTTCAATGAAGTCTGCGGCTGAAAAGATAATATAGCAAGACTTGAGACTTGACTTGTTCTCTATATCGAATCATTCCACAGTAAGGGCGGGCAGTGGGCTGCCCGAGAGTGTTGCCCCGGGCAGAGACATTAACTCCACTAGAGTTAACTTAACCCCGAGTTGAGCGCGCCGACATAGGAGTGGTATTACTGCGGAGCCCATGTCTCTTCACTACGTCGGCGACTGAGGAGGCCTATTTGACGGATGGTCACGGTAACGGGAAAGTTTGATGTCATGGTATGCATGTTATAGCATTCATTCATCAGTGCATAACATTATATGCAACATGCATGCACACGGCCAATGGGGCCAGAGAGACAAAAGGTTTGCAACTTTCCAAGTCCTATACTTTAATTTTATGACATTTGTCTTCGTCATTAGTGTTAGATTTTTGAAGGGTTTGGGTCCCTTCATATTTTCAAAACTTAGGATATAAATAAACTATGTCTTCGAGTATCAAAATTTATGTCAGATTCTTGGGACTTTGTCTATAAATGAGTTAATTTAGATCATTTCTATCTTACTCCATAAATGTTTAATAGATTTGATAATAACATCTAATAAATGTGGCTATAAATGCTTAGCACATTTGAATTAAAAAACATTCCAAATCCTGTGACATTTATGACTATGGTGTAGAGTGCTTAAATATTGCCTAGTGGCATTCTTGTTGTTTTCTTTTATTTATTTGCCTTCATAAAATAATTTGGTAAATCCATTACAATTCAATATTGAGTTAAAAAAAAAAACATTTTATCATTTTCCTCTTAGTTTTAGTTTTTTGTATAAATAATAAATTTAACTCTTTTCGTGATGATAAAAAAAATTATATCTTTTAAATTTGATTATCATTTTAAGATAAAACTTATATTTATTTGCTTTCATAAAATAATTTGGTAAATCCATTACAATTCAATATTGAGTTAAAAAAAAACATTTTATCATTTTCCTCTTATTTTTAGTTTTTTATATAAATAATTAATTTAACTCTTTTCGTGATGATTAAAAAAATTATATCTTTTAAATTTGATTATCATTTTAAGATAAAACTTATATTAATAACTCCAAAACTAAATCCATGGCTTCATATATTTAAATAAATAAAGTCCGTCTTATGTTCAAAAGTGTAACAAAATTTTATTCCTTTATATAGATGATTCCTTCATTAAAAAGAACCTCGAGACTCTATGAACCATGTCGAGATATCTTTCATTATTGATCATGGGTTATTAAGTTTGCAGTTCAACAGATATTTTTTTATTATTGATCATGGGTTATTAAGTTTACAATTTAACATGTTATGATATTTTCTTTTATTTACGTAAACACAAAATTGCACATATATTTTTTATTTTTTAAAAGCCAATTTATTTCATTAAATAAATCACCTTGGAGAGATTTTCATGTTTGGTACGAAATTGGATACAAGTATCTCACGAATCAATTTTTCAAACATATCAATGGGATTGTGTCATTTTTTTTCTGAGGAAAAAAGTCGGAAATATCTTTATTTACATTTGACAAATGGCCCAAAAACCATTAACAACATAAGTCCCAGCCTTAAAGCTGGTAGAACCAGTGATAATAATACTCCATAAAGAGTTCATATGAACAGTAAAAACCTATAGCTAATATAATAAAAGTGATGACCAGATTACATCTGATAAAGAGCACTAATCTCAGCATCATCTTTCAAAAAGATTTTTGAAAAGATCATATTCATTCAAAATAAAGCTCCAAAAGAGCTCATAAAACCGAATGTCAAGTGTTTGTAAGTATACTACTTATAGCTTAGCATCTCACCAAAAAACCAACTCAATCAAGAACCGTTCAGTATTCACCATCAAACCAAACCGTTCATCAAAAAGTAAGTTAATCATCTCAGCAAAAGAAACTAGCTCAAACAAGAACTGTTCAGTATTAACATCAACACAAACCACTATTCAGAGAAAATCACCATCCAGAAAAATTATCTCCAGCAGGTTACAGCTCAAAAAAGTTCACCAACATAGACATTCTTCACCATGTTGAACCTGTAATAAAAAGCCTATTTAGAAAACCTGATAGGTTTCCACAACAGCATCATCTCGAAATTCTTTAATGGACCAGGATCCTTCTGAAATACATCCTCCAGCTTTTGCCAAGACATCTACAAAAAAATTTCTTTCCCGGTAGATATGTCTAAATGACACAGAGTCGAAACGATCAGTTAACTTATTAACATCCCGGAGAATCATAGCTAATTCTAAATTCTAAATTCGATACTTACCAGATGCCCAGTTAATAACTAACTGAGAATCACCGAATATCTGAATTTTATCCAAAGATTTCCTTCGAGCCAGAGTAAGTAGAAGCTTGAGGGAACATAATTCTGCAAAATTATTAGTACACCTCCTAATCCAGCTTTAAAGGAAAAATAATGAACATCAGATAAAAATAGCATACTTCCAGCTCCACATGCTATAGGTTCCCCAACTACAGATCCATAAAAAAAACCCCAAGCAAAGGTTTTATCAATAACTTCAATCAAGATGTTTCGGATCGAAGCCACATAAAGCTTTTGTGGAATATTCTTCATCATTCCCAAGCTGAAACTAGAAACCTGAGCAGGAGATAAGGATAAATCCTCAAAGCACGACAAATTTCGAGCCTTCCAGATAAACCATAAAACAATGATAGCTAAAGGCTTGAAAGTTGCCACTTCCAAATTCAAACACCAGTTTTTGAAACAAGCTGTCACAGAATCTCCATTCCAGATATTATTGAGTCTGTAATGATCCTCAATAATAAACCAGACAAACTGTGTGAAAGGACACTCTACACCAATATGAAAATTAGTTTCTCCTTCCATTTTGCACAGATAACATCTGCCAGGTTCTTCACGGCCTTTCTGAAGAAGAACATCCCAAGTCAAAGCTTTACCAGATAATAGAAACCAGCAAAATAGTTTAGTCTTGAGAGGACATCTCATCTTCCATAAGAATTTCCACCACTAGATAAGGTCCATATCCCTGTTCATAAGCTGAGCATAGCCGTCTTTAGGAGAATACCTGCCAGATTTAGATAAATTCCAAACAAGAGTATCAACATCATTAGTAATCCTAACATGATTGGATTTAAGTATGGCTAAGTAGCCATTCCACACTTCAATCTCAAGAGGATCATTAAATCCAATAAAGTCAGCAGAAAACCAATGTTGAGGCAACAAAGCAGGTAAACCAAGATGACCAATATCAGATAAACAATAATATCCAGCCAAATGTAATTTTGCCAGCATTGGTTCTAGTAGAGCATGTCTCCATTTACATCCTATCCAAGGGTCTAACCCAATACGAACAGCAGTGCCATTACCAATCTTCCATACCAAAAATTCTCCAATAATGTCAAAAGCCCACAACACAGCTTTCCAACATATTGATATATTCTTTTTTCTTTTGGCAGGAGATCTGATCCATTCAATTATATTCAATGGATGAATATATTTTTAATATGCAATCTTTACCCATAGCCCTGAACCTTGAATAATATTCCATACATTTTTTGCTGCCAATGCTTTAGCAAAAACAACTAGAACTTTAAGTCCCCAGCCTCCCAAAGACTTAGGATTATCCAAAAGCTTCCAGGATGTCCAAGGTAAGCCTTGAGAATTATATTGACTAGACCAAAGAAATTTGAAACAAAGCTTCTTGATTTTTTCAATAATTCCCGTTGGAATCCAAAAGTGCATCCAATAGACCGAAATGGCCTCTAAAACTGCTTTAATCAGTATCAGCTTACCCCCCTTAGATAACCAATGAAAGCTCCAATGATTAATCCTTTTTTCTACCTTTATAATCAGCCAATCCCAATCCTTTAAGAGACATCTGCACTGTTTGAGATAAAAACCCAAATATTTCATACCATTTACAATTCTGTCAACAGGAAAGGTAAAATTGTTCTGTAATGTAACAACCTCGGCTTCTTCCATACAAGAATAATATAAAGTAGATTTATCATTGTTTATCTTCATCCCTGAAGCCTTACAAAATATCAATAAAATCTCATATAATGAAGAAAGAGATTGTTCAGAACCATCATTGACCATTACTATATCATCCACAAAAAGAACATGGGTTAAGACAATATCATTTCCAAAAGATAATCCATGATAAGTCTCATTAGCTTTGGCAAAAAGAATAACTCTACCTAAACCTTCAACCACCACCAAAAACAGTAAAGGTGCCAAAGGGCATCCTTGCCTGAGTCCCCTACCAACTTTAAAAAAAGTAGTTGCAACACCATTAATAAGCAAAGAGAAGGAAACAGAGGAGAGACTACTCATAATCCATGAAATACAGTTCCCAGCAAAACCTAACTTGGAAAGTATAACACGAAGGTATGTCTAGCTTACACGGTCATAAGCTTTAGATAAATCAACTTTTATCATTACAGCCTTTAAGGATACAGTGCATAGTGTGCATACCTTCCTGAATGACCCCAACTGCATCATGAATCTGCCTACTCGACAAAAACCAAAAATGTTCACTAGATATACACCTACCCAAAACATTTCTGATCCTAATAGAGATAATCGTGCCAATAATTTTGTAAGCAAAATTACACAAGGAAATCAGATGAAAATCCTCAAAAGATAATGGATGATCAATCTTTGGGATGAGCGTAAGAAAAGTAGAGTTGAAAATCGCAGGAATCTTTCCACTAGTCCTTGAAAGCTCAATAACTCTCAGAAGATCCTCTCCCAGCACATCAAAAAGAGCTCTGTAAACCTCTACAGGAATTCCATCAGGTCCCGGACTCTTATCATTTTTACTAATGGAAAGTATATGCTTAAGATCTTGTAAAAGAACAGGCTTCATAAGCTCACAATTATCATCCTTAGTAACAAACGAAGGAAAAAAACCAGCACTTTGCACAATCTCAGGGAGACGAAGATCAACTTCTTCCCTAAACAAGGATTCAAAATGTTGAATCCCAGCCTCTGCAATAGCCTCAGCACCTTCAACAAGCTTGCCAGAATCATCATGTATTTTCCAAATAGTATTAATATTTTTCCTATGAGCCGCATATTTATGGAAATAGGGCATATTATCTTCACCACACAGCAACCATAATGCCCTACTTTTTTTATGAGCCTCCTTTTCTCGAAAAACTAAAATATTTCTCTTACGAGTTTCAAGCTCAACCAAAGTCAATTTATCCTCGTCCGAAGAAAAGCCAATATTAAACCTACCGAAATACCTCTTCAATTTATATTCAATATCCACTAAGTCCTTTATATCCTGCAAGTTTTTTCTTCAAGGACCATACAATGGAAAGATCTTTAATTCTTTTAAGATTCCCAACAAACTGGGATGCAGGGGAAGTATCAGACAAAGCATCATAAACCACCCAGGATCCTTTTAAATCCTCAACCAGCTCCATGTTTTCTAGCCAACATGCATTAAACTTAAAAGGATAGTGAGCCTTAGAAGTACTAGAAGATATTTGTAGAAAAACACACTGATGATCTGAATTTCCTCCACACCCTATCCATTGCTTGAGAATAAAATCCTTATCTAGGAAATCAGCTGATAAAAGAAGTCTATCCAACCTTTTACAGATACTCTCAGAACCAACTCTGCGGTTAGACCAGGTTGGAATAGATACCAAAGGGACAATGTCAATAAGCCCTAACCCATCCAAAAGATTAGTAAAGAAATCTGATAATGCATCCACTCGTGCATTAACCCCCCAGATTTTAGACAATCCCAAAGAGAAATTTAAATCTCCCCCAAATACCAAATAAGGGCTATTGAAACAATCCATTCCCGATAGATTATTCCAGAAGGATTCCCTATCCAAATAAGGCCTATACAGATTTATAAAGGTTAAATCCAACTGCAGATCAATAGAATGCAACGCAACATAGAGACCAGAGGGCATAGCCCAAGCATTCAACAAAAGGAATTTACGAGTCCTCAATCCTAGAAGAAGCCCCCCAGGTTCGCCCTTAGCATCAACAGATTCAAATTGCCATTCCTTTAACATTAATTCCATATTCTTCACCAGTAAACCTCCATCACACATAGTTTCTTGTAAATAAATTACATCTAAAGACTGTTGTTCAATCAATCTTTTGACCACTAGTTTTTTAGGTAAATTAGTCAAACCTCTACAATTTAGGGTCATAAGGATCATAAGGGATACCTCGGAGAGGCAATCAAAGCTCTAAGTGCTCCAGTTCCAACATTCAAAGTATGATTAGCTTTAACCAGTGCCCCAAACTGACCCTTATCAAAGGGAATCCTAGAAGGATCACGGTCTGGTCCATCCCCATCAATAAATGATTTCGAGACAGATCGAAGAAAATAACCCTTACGCACAACAGGAGAGGCCTTAGGAGGGGAAGCAAATCCAAGGTTTCTTAAAGCAACATTCTGTACATAATCATAGGATGTTTCTGAAACAGGTTCCATAACAATCTTATCCCATCCTAAACCCTCAGAAAGAGTATTAAGACTCAAAGGTTTAAGTAGTGATAAAGAAGATTGTGTGCCAATAATCTTACCCTCTAGAGTCTGTTGAGAAAAGTTCAAATCCTCCGATATCTTTTCAGGTACCAAACCCTCCTTATCAACCAAATTTGACTCATATTTTTTGGCCTTCCAAATTTTTTGAATAGAAGAGGATCTTTTATTAAAGGGTAGAGAACAATCATTCACTAAATGACCATGAACATGACATCTAAAACACCTAAAAGGAATACCCAAGTAATCCAAAGGCTGGTAGAGTTCAAAATTTCCTTTTTTAATGACCAATTTGGCAGGAAACCCATTCTGAAAATCTAACAAAACTAAAACCCTGCCCATACAACATACTCCAGATTGCAGATAGGAGAAATCAGTTTCTAAATGTGTACCTAGCGTATTCCCCACCAGTTCAAAGAAATCAACAGACCAATATTCGAAAGGTAAATAAGGGAGTTTAACCCATATCAGAATTTGATCGTACCTTTCAATTCGAGGATCAAAAAGAGGCATCCATCTTTTTATTAAAAGCCCTGCATTGTCCCACCGCTAGACACCCGCCAGAACTAGATTAGCATCTTCTTCATTGATGAATTTGAATGCAATCCAACCTATTGGAAGGATAAATACTGCAGGTGTCTCTTTTATGAGATCTTTCCATACCGATGCAGCCCAGCCGTTTAAACTTTCAGAATTAAATTTATGACCCCCGAACCTTCCAACCAAAGTCGTTACATTAGTGAGAACAATATCATTAAGGCCCACATCCTCTCTCAATGTCATCAAGATAGGCTTAACAAGTTTCCTTATGGATTTGTGTGGTTTCTTAACCGATTCCAAGACCTCTGGTTTCTCAACAACCAACTGCGAGTCCAGCCCAAGAACCCGAAGAGAATTCCCCAATGAAACAGAAGGCTCTTTCGCTGCAATAGAGGCATTGCAATCCGAATCTCCAACCAAACCACAACTATGACCCTTTGCCAACACAGAGTCCGAATGAAAAAACACATTACAATGAATCGTCGAATCAACCAAACCTTCAACCACAAGACTCGGATTCCTAACAACACCTTCCAAGACTCTAGCTGAATCCAGTTTATTAGCAGGATAAACGAGTAAAGGTTCATATTCAGTGCCCAAATGATAACCAGAATCCTTATAATCCCCCAGAGTGAAAGGTAAACCAGAACAAACCTTAGAGGGTACCTCCGAAACATGAGCCAACTGAACTTTGCCAACCAAAGCATTAGAATCAAAACCCTCGGGCTTCAGAGCTGACTTAGAATAATTCTCAAATCCAACTATATGAGTCGAAACCTCCAAACCCCTATCTCGAACCAAAGTTCAGTCCTCAGAAACATCACATTGCTCAGGTCCTAGGCCAACTTGCAAAAATTTCTTAGCGCAAGTACTCAAAACATTCGCATGAGAAATGTTATACCTCCTACCTTCCTTAGCACCACCACCCAAATCTATATCAGGAAAGGTACCATTATCCTCCTTTCGCAGAAATGGGAGACCCTTGTCGCCCGACAAGTAATTCTCGGAAGGATAAATCATAGAATCCTTAGAAACTCCTCCATTACATAAACTCTTCAAAACCCCCGACAACGGTTTATCAGAAACCAATGAACTCTGCTCAAAAACCACACAATGGTCATGACCTCGCAAACCTCCTTCCAATTCATCAACAACAGACCTATGCCCAGAAACCGAAGGACAATAAACTACGTTGGAACTCCGACCATCCCCAGTATCCCCAGCCATACACATATTCATAGAAATGGAACCAACATTCTCCTCACGAAACACTGGAACCCCCATGACGCCCGTCAATGACCTCACACCAGAATGAATCTCAGTAACCCCTACTACATCCTGCTTACCCTCTTTTAAAGACTTCAGTACCCCAGGAGGCGTACGCGCTAATGATTTCGTCTTTCGAAGAGACATTAAAACAAGATCCAACATGTCCTCAGATGAAGATTGAACTTCGATACAACAATCAGTAAATAATTAATGAAATCCACCTGGAAAGCATAAAGGAGGACCTACCGGGAAGTCCTAGGCCATCGAATTAATGAATGATCTCACCTCAGGATCTCCCAACCATGTGTACACAAATCAAGGCTGCCAAGTGTCTACCGATTTTGACACCCTGTTATCGGAAAGGACAATCGAAGCACTGATTGTATTAAACATTCGACGCCATCAGCAGATCCGATCACATCACACATCAAACAAATTAAATGATAAATCAGACAATAAATTCCACCCAAACATCCTCTCAATCAGTCGACTAAGCAACGACCAAACGACATCTCATGACAGGGATTACAATCAGTCTAAACAAGGTTTATGATAATCTCATTCATTTAAGCCCTAAGTTCCTACACCACTAAGGAAAACTTAAGACTAAACAAGGATTACGTTAATCCCAATCATGATAACCCTATGTTCAACACCACCATGAGATTAGGATTACGTTATGCCGCCACATCAGACTTAAAACCCTAAGCTAAGGATTACGTTCTGTCATCTCAACTCATATCTTCAAGACCCCAAGACTCAAATTCCATACCAAAATGCGACTAAATTATATATACACCTATTACAACCATTAAACTATCAAATTCAAAATCAAAATAAATAATAACCTAACTTATATTTCATTCAATTCAAGTGCATAAAGATGCCTTTGGATTGTTCTTAGTGAAAATGATTGTGCGTAAAAGCTCCAATGAAGGATGGATTAGGGATTTCTTTTAAAGCTAAATTAATGACATGTTCTTTATTTTTATTTTTTTGTAAAATGGCTTTTAAAATCAAAGTAAGGTTAGTTTAAGTGATAAAAAGAAGGATTTAAATTTTTTTACTCATATTTAAATTCTTGAAACTATATAGTGGTTTATCATAGTAAGTTTGAAGCTTGGAAGGGTAGGTTTCCTCTTAAGTGTGACCTTCATCCAGTATGTGTCTAAACATCTTAACCCTAAGTTGAATTATGAGATTTTAACATGTGTGGTTTAAATTCTTAAAACTATATAGTGGTTTATCGTAGTAAGGTTGGAAGCTTGGAAGAGTAGGTTCCCTCTTAAGTGTGACCTTCATTGAGTATGTGTCTAAACATCTTAACCCTAAGTTGAATTATGAGATTTTAACATGTGTGGCTTATGAGTTGTTTCATATATCAAAAGAGGACACTTAGTTTCTCATCCCCAATTTATCCTTTTTAACAAAAGGAGAAAGGTAAGTTAATACATTTTATTTTTATTTGGTTAAGCTTTTTAAAAAATAATTAACTTTTTTTTCTTATTTTGTTAGAATGATATTTTTTAAAAGCTCAAAGGAGGAGGTTGTTCTCTTTTCTCAAATATTAATCGTTGCAACTTGCAATATTGAGTCTTTAATTAGAATAAAATCAATTTCCAATTGTTTATTAATAGAGACCAACCTCTTTAATCATGCAAAATTCTATCCTTACTTGAATCTTAGCTTTCATAATGTCAATGGTGTCCAATTATGTATTAATAAAAAAAATCATTATTAACCTTCACTGGTGTCCAATTATCTTGACTTAAATATTAACCTTCACAATGTTAATGGTGTTCAAAATATTCGACACTAAGGTAATAGTTTTTCATGAAAAGTATTTTCATTTGTATTTTGTTATAAAGTTTTTTCATTAATTTGTAAACATTTTTTTAGGCAAACACCCACAAGATTTTTATTGCATCCATTTCTTTAAACAAATCATTACACATATCCTTTAGCCTTTAGTATTTTGCTAAACTGGAATCTTTATTGCAAAAAAATAGATCCATAAAACCCTTAATAACTAGTTCATTATTATTTGAGTATGTAGATCTTCTCAGCGAGTAATCATTATTTAAGGTTGTTGGAATAGACTGTGTCCAAGTTTAGAAACGTCCCAACATTTTGAGTGCATACTCTGCCCATCATCGGAATATTAAGTAAATGATAAAACATAATATAAAAGAATGGGGCAAAGAAATATTTATAAGATCAAATATTCTATTCTTCGTTTTGGTGCGTAGACTTTCAAAGATTCGGGTCTCTTTGAGATATGCCTCTCCATAGAGGCTTAAGGTTTGAGTATGCATATTTTCACAGTAAGTAATCATTGTTTACTGTTTCTATAAGGCATCGTGTCTAAGTTTTAAAAATGTTCCAACGTTTTGAGTGGACACTCCACCCATCATCAGGGGATCAAGTAAATGCTAAAATATAATAGAAATTAATGGTTCATATAAATATTTATAAGATTGATTATTATTTTCTTTATTTTGATGTGTACCTTTTCAAAGATTCGGGTCTCTTTGAGGTATGCCTCTCCATAGGGGTTTAAGCTTTGAGTCTGCATATTTTCACAATGAGTGTAGCTAGGTTATTCACACTAGCTTGTGCAAAATGGAGCCTACTAAGATTCATGGGAACCTTCATAGCCATCTGAAATGGTAATGCAAATGTGTAGTTAAAAATAGTAAATGGCAATAAATAAGAACTAAGCTGTGTGATGCAAATATATGGAAAACAAAAACTAAACTAATATTTTTTCATTCTCTCACATACAAGATGGTAGGGAAAGAATATTTTTTATTTTATTTCATAAAAATAGAGTGTACAAATGGCGGGGTGTTACCTCAAAAGAGTGTGAGCAGGGGACCCTTTTAGATGGTTGAAGCAACTAATACTTGGTCTCCAAGAAGCTTTGGGTTTTTTTCCACACACTGGTCATAAGGTATCCAAAACTAAACAATGGGGGGAAACTAGAAGTCAAATGGGGTCTTCAAGGGTTTCTGTTAGAATTTTGGCAGAGTGACGACAAGGTAACAAGTGAAAAAATATTGTGTAAAATGGGGACATTCACCATTCATGTATAGGAATAACTATCCTAGTTTTTTTCCCTATGGTATTAAGTAGACCCTAGTATTGGCCCTTTGTTTTGTGTAGCTTTTAGGTTTTTCCCTCCTTTTGTCTTTTTTGAATTTTTCTCCCCTTTTCTATTTTATTTTTTTGTATTTTTGGGGAATTTCCTTCTTCGTTGGAGTGAATTATGTTACATTTCCCTATTTTGGAGAGAGAAATAATTGAAAACAATAATTTGGGAGGCAATTGTGGGTTTTAACTTTAGGATTTTGGGTAAGTGATGGTATAATGTAGGAAAAATAAGGAATGGGATGATGTAACCAGGGAATGAGCATGGTGGGTGATTTTTTGGTGTTAATAGATTTCCCCCTAATGTGTGAGGGAAGGAGCTCAGCTTATGACCGATAAACATCATAGGTTCTTACTTTCCATCACAGTGAGTGTGATGGTGGTATGGAGAACAAAAGTTGTGTCAAAGAGTAGAACAAGCTCTTCGCGAGGACTACAAGGGCCAGATATGTATATATAACACTCAAAGTAGATGAGCTACATATAATCTCAAATATATAGATGAGGAAATCATACCCATTCTTACATTAATGTCTCAAGATATACAAATAATAATGAGGCCTAAAGGGGACCTGAGTAATATATGAATAATTATTGTGCACATCATAGGTGTCCAAGAGGGACTGTAATCATGGTTTAACCATGGATGATATGAAGAATTGGGACTAGAAACAATGAAATTCATGGTGTATTCAAGATCACAATAATGGATGCTTTGTTGGATTATATGGGGTCTAACAACTATAACTACTCAAACAAACGGGAGTTTGAAACTTGGAGGTATAATGCACTACGTCTAGAACCAGATACACTAGGAAGCATGGAGGGATTCCAAACAGTGTCACCAACACAACATAGATATCATAAGGAACATAATACTAGAATGGTAGCAAACAGACTCAATAATGTACTAGAGTCAAAGGACATCCAAGTTCTTTGACCAAATAATGAAGGAACCAATAACCTATACGAATCTAAATGGTGTGATGATATATCTGATGTCGAGCACATGAGAAACAACCATCCTAAGGGGCCATGAGGACTCCCATCAGGTGGTACATAGGAACTTATCAATGATGTTGATGAGGCCATGGTACATGGACCTCTTGGTCTATCCTCTGGAATAGATTTGTTGGCGTCAAAAGAGGGAGACTTACAACTTCCATGGCAATGATGGTTCCTTGACATGAGCATGAGGCATACGACCATATAGTGAAGGGAGAAAGACGCTAGACCGATACATTGGAGGTGGATACTTCCAGGTAAAATATATAACCAATGAATTTACCTTTAATTCAATTATCGACCAAGGTAAGTAAAATTCGAGTTTCTAAACTATTTGTGCGAGGTAAGACAATTTAAGTTATAGCCATAATATGATAATTTCATAAAATGATAACTTTACTATAATCAATTCCTATCAATGCCAAAAGAATCACAATCCATACTGCGCTAGCTATTCACTTAATCAATAAACGCTGAAAAAATGTTAAAATCCAATCCACAGAAATATTCACCCTCAAATCACTTATTCTATGTAATTATATATCAAAGAAAAGAATCCATAACCAATTTCAATTCTTCAAAAGACAACTACTCTTGACCTACTTCAGCTTTGATATAACAAAACTACTTTGGTTTTTACTCCAAGAAAACAAGATTGCTACTAGTCTTATCTTTATAATACATGAGATCTAAAGTAATCATAACTCGTTCATGCAATGAATTAGCCTAACTTACAATAGAGTCCTAAACCAAGTTATTTGACTATCAAAAGAAACCTATTTTAGATCTAATGTTGTTTTCAAATTCACACAAACTGAGATCATCAAACTTCCCAAATCTTACAATAACACTATCTCATTGAATATGTTACAGGTAAAATTATTTCCAATAAAATTCTCTTCTCAATGAAGTATAAAAGAACTAGATCTACACAATCACTCCCATATTTTAAACCTGAAAATTAAATCATTAGCCAATCTATGCTTCTACTAAATTGACAAAAGAACTTAAAATACCCACAAAAACTATTACTAAATCCTAAAATCATCACACAATCTACTCTAATTGAAATCTCTCTAATGTTTGATTTAAGATGAAATGAAAATACTTAATAAAGAAAATTATAATGAAAACAAAACATAAACAAGGAAACACTAACTCAAGAAAAGTCTATAACTTCAAATTCTAACAAATTGTAAATTTCCAAATTTATCCGAGCCTCCAACTAAATCTAAGCTTTTACCAAACTAAGCACAAGAAATCCCTACACTGACAATGCTTAAAGTTAAAAATCATTAAATTATAGACTTTGGCCAGAATTCACTAATCTAAGAAAATAGTCTCTACAAGATGACCTATTTATTAAAATAGAAAGAACTCAAACCTAGAATAACCTCATGATTGTTCTCTTTATTCTATTTCTAGATCTATAACTCAAGACTAACAGTTTGAGTATATGAAAAGATTTAAATCTACATGGTTAAACCCAAAATAAATGCTATTAATGCGAATAGAGCATGATAAAATAAATCTTATCAAATCTTAAGTATCTCACAACATTTTACAAATCATCAGCTAACACAATCCTTTCGAATCTTTCCTACCCTATTCCTATCTCTGAAATCACTGATAAAAGTATGTAAAGAAGAAGCAATTGTATGGACAAACAACATATAAGAAAAATTCTTACAGTGATGCGAGTAAACGAGTATATTCACAGAAAATATATACCAACATCGATTGAAGGTGGGCCCCCTTCCAAACGCTACTCAACCATGAATTAAAAACTTAAAACATGCACATGATTTGATTAATATTTTGAAATGTATCACACAGTAACTTCATCGTGTCTCTGCTGAATCTAGTAACATGTATTTACAGGCTACATTACGAGTCAACCACTGAAAGGGTCGACCCTTAAAAATAGTTATGACATCCATGAAAAAAACAGATGGAAACAGAGGCCTTGCATTAAACAAACATGCACTAAATCATGTTGATCCTACCACATCTTCCGCTACAAATCTTCATACTGTCAATAGAAGGGGTCACAACTCTTCAAGGGATTTGAATAACAATTGTGGGCTTCTAGTCTTCACGGGTACCATATAACATATCATAAATGTGCCTTAACTCGAGCCTTCCCTGATTTTGAACACTTGTCACTTTGTTCCACTGGTGCTGGATTATGTGTTGGATTAGGTGCAAGATTGGGTACCGAATCAAGTGCAAGATTAAAGTGAGAGATCTACATAATAACCAAAGATCCTATAGTCCAAAAAATTATTCATTAGGTGTGACCTTTAAATTTATGTTTTAAAAAATGAATAAAAAGAGATGGAATAATAGTAAAAATATACCTTCTTACAAGCTTCATGGAATATCCTTCAAAACTTATGCAAATGATGCTTAGATAGACGATAAACATGAAGGAATTCAATTAAAAGGATTGGTTCCTTATTTGATGTATAAACATAATATGGACAAAAAAGGGAGCCATCATCTCCCCCACACCAAGAATCTTGCATGTCCCAATTCAAGGAAACAACACTAGTAATCAAAATTGGTGACATGACCCGAGTCAGAACCCTAAGGCAGTGACCAACACCTGTACTTGGGGAGAAGAAGGAACTGGTTTTGGCTTAGCTTTCATGATCTCTTATAGTTGTTGTTTCATTTTCTTCAATTTTCTTCTCAAGCTCTGGTTGGACCCAATCATATCATCAACCAATTTTTGCAAAGACGCAACTTTAGTCTTCAGAATCCCATTTTCTTTCTTAATATGTTGAGTGAGAAGGGAATACTCTTGAACTTCCTCTATGATTTGAACATTCCTCTTTTGAAAATAATCATTTATAGATAGCTTAGAAGGAATGGTTGAAGGATTCGGTACTGGAATTGTACAAGTAGGCGTATGTAAAGGATCGGAATTTGAAATTATAGGTAGTTAAGATTCATTAGAAGAGTGTAAAGGAGACAGAGGGGATGAAGAGACACATTGGGATGAAGTAGGAAGAGGGATTTATTTTCGAGACGAAGGAGTAGACAACGAAATTTGAATAGGAGCAGGATCGAAAGAAGTTTCAACAATGTTTCCATGGGCTTTTGTTTTAGCATCCGTGCTACGGGTAAATCGACGGGAAGAACGATTGTTAGATCCTTTTGAGGTTTTTACCCCCTTCTAGTCTTGCTTAGTAGAGGAGGGAATATTTCCCGGTTGGACATCTATTTTATGTTTCTTCTCAGGATCAATTTTACCTTCCTTCTTTTGGCCCTTAACTTTTCCTTTATGGTCGTGATTGTCAGCATGAGACTTTGGATTTTTCTCTAAGTTCCTATCTAAATTCATAGATGGTGACTGAATGGGATAATCAGAGGCATGTGGGGTTTCAACTAGGAAGAAAACATGCGGATTAGGGAGAATATGGAGAAATTGCTCCCAAATCTAGTTTTTCTTCCTCAAATCTGGTAGAATCAACATTTTGATAAGGCCTTGATGGTAAAGACTATGGGTAGGGTTCTCTGTATTATTACTAACTTGCGAAGCCATTTACTTTGGATTTTCCAAAAAATAGAAAGGGAAATTAACAAGCTTCCCAAATTTGAAGTGGGACAACAATTTAAAATGACAGGTCTTAAAGGTGGAGAACCTACCTTCGCAAGCAATGAGCCTGCCGATAACCATCAGTGGGATAACATATTCATCCCATAACCAATTCTTTGTAAAACCTTTCTCTCCTTTCCCTACAAAAATTATGGTTTGAAGACAAAGTCGTAGCTCTGTCGCGACAACTTGTAATTATTGAACCAACGATCACCGTTCCGAGGGATCCTTGTGGCCTTAGCAACAAATTCCTTTGTAAAATAAAATTCTAATGGCCCTACTCACGCTTTATTTCCATCAAACCCAAGGGAAAAATGTAGTGAAACCTCATCATGGTGTCCTGAGAGAGTGGTTAGAAAGGGGTTCCACCCATCTCTGATGAATAATTCACGACATTCCTGGAATTATGGTAGGGTTAAGAGATCAGAGAAGGAAGTAGGCTCATGGTGGTTTATCTTGGTGGTGCAGAGAAGGAACGACACAAGCGACTGCAAATACGCAAGGGATGGAAGCACAAATGAATCGAAACAACCCCCTCCCCTCTAATTACCTGTCAGGATTTAACCATTATTACCAGGAATAACTTCCGAAGAGCACAATATCAACAATGTGGGAGGATTCAGGAATGATGATATGAGAAATGGTTTCATTATTTTATTTAAACTCCAAAAAGGATAGTCATCTCCCACTTAAGGGCATGCATTGATACATACATTATGATTTATTAATGATGGATTAATAGAGATCAATTCATAATTAGGCAATTTGGATAAGTGATTACAGTTTAATCCAAAGTGCGAAATGCATCAAACATAGTATAGAATAAAGGAAAATCAATTTTATGGGGTGAAGATATATTGTACATTATCAAAATGTTCCATAAACTTGTTGTTATGGAGAAAACTTCCTATGGCTTGGGGTGTACCACAACAGACAGAGTAACCGCAGAAATCAATCCCTTCCCAATATGCAAGAGAAATCAAACATCTAACACTAACGGATCTCGAAACATACCTTATTTTGGATGGTTGATGTAGATCCCTGTTGAGCTTTTCCAATCCCACTTGTGTTAACAATTTGCTCTCTCAACCACAACAAATAAGACAAGCATTCTATATAATGGTGTTAGACCTACTCTAGCATATATAATCAATAATGTATAAGCAATTAAAAGCATCCATGGATTCAATAATCATTTAAATGCACATCATTGGACAGGAAAAGATATTTCTATTAATATAAATCAGAGATTACAAGAATGGCAACCTCTGTTGGCACGTCTACGAACCAGAGAAACTGAGTCCTCCACTTGGGCCTCCACCACCTCAATTCTCCATCTCTCGATAGCAAGCTCACAAGCAAAGGCAAGCTTGGGAAGAACACCAAGTGCTCCAAGGGACAAAGGGATGCAGACTCAAGTATAAGCAAGCTACGGAAACAATGGACTATAGTTTTATTTCTCTTCAATTCCCCCCTTTAATGTATCCAAAGGGTTCCTTATATAGTGCTTCAATGGTGTAATGGAAGGTCAAATCCGAGCAATCTAGAGGCATATGGAAGGCCAAGAGACAAGCGACTTAGATCCACATCAAGGAGAACTCCAAAAATATTTGGCCTTTTGCACACATCCCGATGTATGCAGGTTTAAGGGCTATATCCACGTGTATACATGAGAAAGGGTTTAAAAGTCATGTATAGCAAATAACATGTGTTTTTAGGGATGATCTTGGAAACATCAAAGGTACAAAAATAGTCCATGGGGTCCAAAGAGTCTGCAGAGGGATAGGGAAGGCCATAAATGTGTGATCTACCATGTGCGGTAAAATCAGCTGTAACAGATGCTCCCTAATGTGTGAGGTTAGAGGGGTGATACGATGGTCGAGATACATTATAACTCCATCCCAGAAATGGAGTGATGAAGAACCAGGTGGAAGAACCGACCATCCAATAATATAGTACAAGTATCTCTGCATATGACTGCAAATACATACAGTAGTCCCAGATACATAAGAGTACAATGGCCATGAATAGGCATGATGCAAAATATGACATGTGTGGTCATCACCACATACAATATAGATAGATCAGAATCTCCATGATGAATATATACAAAGGATCATGATCTCCATGAAAGCTAAAGATATACAATGGATCAAGATCTCCATAATGGCTGAAGATATCTGACA
>LPNX010892700.1:109326-121702 GCA_001517045.1 Pseudotsuga menziesii | reverse complement strand
AAAAAATTCCACCCACCGTCGATACAGCGACGGCAAAGCAAATATTTTTTTTAATAAAATTACACCCACCGTCGATATAGCGACGGAAGAGCGTGGGTACAGCGAAGGAATTGCGTCGATACAGCGACGGCATTTCGTCGATACAACGACGGAACAACGTGGGTATAGCGACGGCATTGCGTCGATACATCGACGGCATTGCGTCGATACAGCGACGGAACGACGTGGGTAAATTACTTCCATTTTTTTAAAAACCTTGTACAGAGCGTGGCTATAGCGACGGGAAGGGGTCGTCGCTCTTGCGACGCAAATTAGGGGTCGTCGCTATTGCGACGAAATGACTGCCATGGGAAAAAAAACGCTTTTCCGTGGCAATATCCACGCTTTTCCGTGGATATTGCCACGTTTTTCCGTGGCAAAATTGATCACTTGTACTAGTGTTTTAAAGTTTTTAAAGCTATGGTTGAGAATAGTTTCATGAAAAAGCAAGTTCATACGATTTGATAAAGGAGGAGAGTACATTAAAAGAGAGTTCCAACATTACTGTGAATCTTAGGGGATTCGAATGGAACACACAGTTCCATACACACCATAAGAGAATGGTGTGGCCGAGAGGAAAAACATATCACTGAAGGAGATGACAACATGTCTTCTCCATGCCAAGAATCTTCCTCCTTATCTTTGGGCATAAGCTATAAATTGTGCTTTGTATTTGCAGAATAGTGTGCCTCATAAATTAGTGGTTGGGGCCACTCCATTCGAAGCGCTGCATGGGAATAAGACCAATTTCTCTCACTTGAGAGTTTTTGGTTCCAAGGCTTGGTCCATAATACCCATTGATAAGAGAAAAACCTTACAAGCCCAAAGTAGCTAATGCATTCTACTGAGATATGAGGAAGATGCAAAAGCATAAAAGTAGACGGAGGTTGCAACTAGGAAATGCTTCATTGAGCGGAATGTTCAGTTTGAATAACATCAGCTGTTTGATGCACCAACATCCAAATCACAAGAAGGTATAACCACTTTTCCACCACTTTTTGATGATGATGATTTGTTACATGTTTTAGATACAGATGAAGAGGATCAAAATCAACATGATCTTAGTATCGAGCACAAATCTCATGAGATTCTAGATCCAAATCGAACAACCATTCCAAACCAAAGGCCTAAGCCTAGATGGGCTCAAATGCTCATTGCTGCAGCTGGGGATGATGCTAGGAATCCAGAAGATAGAAGGAGAACTAGGTCCCACTATCAGAATGAGCATGTTTCTCTTTCTCTCACAGATTCTCTCCCTACAAAGTGGTGTAACAGAGTTCCAGGAAAGTGCTACATGAGGATAGCAAATGATCAACTACTTGGACCACAGAAGAAGAAACTTGTTCTTTCTCTACTTCTTCCATACAGAAGAAACACACACGTTCATCAATTCATAATGACATTGAGAGGTTCACATGCACATGTTCAAGATGATGCTGCATAGAAGAACCATACTGCTGCATAGACGCTGTAATTTGTAGCAGAGTTTTTTGACAAGTTATTTTCTAAGGAGGAAACTTCTTTTCTTCTAAAGATAGCTTGTATTTTCCTGTTTCTGCTTATTTTGAGGGGGGAGGGTTTTTCCCATGATGTTTTCCCCTATTTTCTTGGTTTATTAAGCATTTTTTTTAATCTTTTAGATTATATATGGGTGAATTTTGGCCTTGTTTCTAGGGCCCACAGTTGTCCAAGTTAGGATTCAGCGTGGGTGTTAGGATTTATATTCCTCCCTTGTCCAAACTGTCTATTAGATTATATTTTCCTAACTTAGGAGTCATTTAGTTATTATTGGGTCCATTAGTACCATTGGGTCCACTTGGTTTAATGGGGTCACTTGTACCAGTCCCTAGAGTGTAGGGAACACCGATAAAAGCTAACTAGAACTAACTACACCTTCATGCATAATTTTAAGCGCCTCTAAGACCAATCCCTACAATTTAGGATCCATTGGGAGTGCCGACACCAACCTCCTTCAGTTGTTGGAAGTTGGTGACTAGTCAAGCTTAGTTATGCTTCAGTTACATTTAATTAGATGTACTCCAGTTTAGTTAGCACTGATCTTGCATGGCTGCATGCGGATAGGCGCCTATTCTCACCTACTTCTCACCTACCACATAAGTTAGACTAGTTTAACTAATTCTAACTGATTAAGGTACTGGATTAGACAATTGGAGCTTAGCTAGTTAGCTTCGATAGCGATTTAGACACTTCTAGTTATCCATGGAGTCAGATTGAGTTGGTAGATTCGAATTCATATCTCATGATTCAAATTCTCCTTTATGTAACACTGTTGTATAGTGTTGGGATTAATGAAGTTCATACTGTAATTATACTGAGAAATTCTTGTCCGTTTCCTGTGAGATTTGTTTTGGTTAGTGGGTATTATTCATTCCTTTTCACTACAAATAATTAAATAATCTAATAGAACTCATTGCCTGAAGATCAATCGCATATTAATTCTAACATGAATATACAAAAAAAGAAGTCGGTTTGGTAAAAATAAAATAAATATCAAAACATAATAAAAATATGTCGGCTAGATAAGCGAATTAATTTTGGAGTATATATATACCAAAATAAACAAAAAAAATATCAAATTAATCAAAGAACTCTTTAAAAAAAAGTAGTGTCTTTTGATTCGAATTTAACTAAGTAGAGCTCTCACCCTTGGGTGAGAGCCTTCCAGGTACTTACTTACTGTTTTATATTTTAAAATTGTGCCAATATTCTTATAATGTCAATAATAATAAGAAAATTGTTTTATATTTTACATTGCACATTATATATACATTTTTATTTTTTCCTTATATACCAATTTTTTGGTATATAAGGAAAAAATCTCAATTACTCATTACCAATTGCTCCAATATAAATTATTTTACAAATATATTTATTGTTAATTTAAATTAATATTATTAACAATAGTTTAACTCTATAAAAAAATGTGTACTCTTTCATAAGCTAACTGTTTAGCAGTTGTTGGTTGTGGTTCTTTGAATCATTTTTTAAGAGAATGCATGCAAACGAAGGTAGGTGATGTGAATTTATAGATGTTGTGAAAGCCGTTGTTAAAGAATCTCTCTTTTTCTTGAGTACAACATTTTTTTTTTGACTAGGGGAATTGGCAACTGGGGCTGGGCTGTTACTTGCGTGACACAGGGTCCAGGGATCCATTCCTGCTACCACTATAACCCTAGGTGCCCCACACCCGCCGCAAGACATGGGACACAGGTAAAACCAGGTGGGATTGATCTCGTGACCTCCAATTTACAACAAGTGACTTCATAACAACGAAACCGCCAATGAGCCACACCCGTGCGGGCTAACATTTATTATGAACTACACAATCTTTTTTTTAGTTACAATTACAACATTTCATTCTAGATTATATATTTTATTCAAAATCAATTTTAAGTTAAATAGTGTATTTCTTATCAATAAGAAGATAAAAATGTGGAGGTTTTATTCATATAAATGTGGAAGTTTTATTTATGTTTTTTTTTGTGACAAACAATTTGAACTCATTTATTTTAATTTATAACTTCTTATCTCAATTACTCATTACCAATTTCTTTAATATGATTTATTTTACCAATACATTTGTTGTTAATTTAAATTAATATTATTAATAATATATTAATTATATAAAAAATTTCAATTAATCATTACCAATTTCTCTAATATATCTTATTTTACAAATACATTTATTATTAATTTAAATTAATATTATTAATATTATTTTAACTATGTACTCTTTCATAAGCTATCTGTCATTGTTGGTTGTCATTCTTTGAATCGTTTTATGAGCAAATGCATGGAAACAAAGGTACGTGCATTGAATGCAAAATATTCATTTTACAGAATGAATTCAATCGAAGGTATGTTGAATGGATGCAAAGAATCAGTAGTTGCTTGGGTGGCCATCATGTTGCATGCATCCACGTTCGTCAATGCATGAATATCTGCTGTGCTTTAACTTGTTGACAGCTTATACATGACTTTATTATTTGATTTTCTTTCTTTCTTTTTTTTAGTTTATTACTTGAAAATTGTTTTCTTTTTTTTTACATTTGAATTTTACATTGGCCCTATGGTTACTATTTACATTATATACTTTATTCAAATATAGACTTATTTTTAAATGTAACAATAAAATTGAACATTTCAATGGAACAATAAAAGTCGTTCTTAAATGTAATGAATTTTTTGAAATTTTTTTTTTTAATCAATGAAAGGTTAGTTTGTACATTATATACATTTTTCACTTCGAAAGATTTGATCCCTTTTGGAGCTCGGTAGAGCCACCTTAAAGAAGGATCTATGCTGGTAGTATCTTCATCTAAGTTTGAAAATAGTTAAAGGATCTAATATCCCCATGTCCAAACCTTTCAGCAAATTGAATTTGAAACATAATAGATATATCATCTGATTATGGTGCTAAGATAAATCTACAGTGATTTTAAATAGATGCATCACAAGTACTGGAAACACATGGATTATTGATATATAAAGAAGTACGGTATGTTTCTTGCACAAAGAGATGACACCTCCCTCATACATCATCCATCCGAAAGTTAGTGAATGGAGAGCATATATAAAAACGGTGTCATATCTTCTGCATAGGAAACACAAAATACCCTCTGAATATCTTCTCTTGCATGATGGCATGATCAATCCGGAGATCATATATATATATATATATATATATATATATATATATATATAGGGATTCACATGTTGGTTACTATATTTAGTAGCAAAACGAAATTTAAAGAATATTCAAAACCATTTTGATTTCAAGCTGGTATACTTAGCTGCAAAACGACATTTGAAGTATATTAAAAACCATTTTGATTTCAATTTTACCAACTGGTTTTACTCTTAGTCTCCCTCTACCTGTCTGTAACATCTCTAAAAATCATAAATAATTTATTTATTTATTTACTGCATGTAACTTTAAAAGTTCCTAGGAAATATTTAGAGAGATATTATTCTTCATAATTCTTCTATCGTAATGATTATGGATTTATTAGTAACTGTAAACTATATATGTCTATGATTAGAGTAATTTGTTAGCATACTTCTTCTCATGACCTTGTTCAATAATACACTTTGGTTGATGCTATTGTGCGACAGTAGTTGCTTGTAGAACTTTGTTGAAAGTAAAGTTATAAAACTATTTTCCGTTTCCTTCAGTTTGTTCAAATCAGATCCATTTAAAGGGACAAGCCCTAGTCATACTTAGTATTTACGAATAATGCACGAACCTTGTTTTCCCTTTTGTAGGAGGATGAGAACATCCTTTAGTTTTGCTAAGGACAACCCTACGCTCGAAATTAACAAATCAACAAGAGAATGTGGCCTACCTTGGTTTGGAAAAATGTCCTAGGGCCTCAGCCTAATTTTTTATCTTTATACATATGTTATACCATATCTATCCTTATTATATGATAGTTCTAAACATTCCAATGTTGAATGCCTAAACTATATCCTACATATTTCTTTTTAAAAGAAACTTAACTCAACCTTGGATAGCAAACCATACCTCCTAGCTATACCATATGTATATCCTCCATGGTGGGAAACATTATGTAAAAGTTTGGGCTTTGGATAAGATGTGACTAAGGCTTAAACCTTGGAAACAACCTTGTACACAAGCCAAGCAAAAGTTGTAGGATTTAAATGCGGCCATGTGATTGTAATAACGATCTTGTTGGAATCCATAAGGGAAGGTACTAAACCCTAGGGGTTTTAATGATTTTCGATATTTGAGTTGATCTGTCCAAAAGAGGTTTCAATGGTTTTCAACAGCATTTGTCTTGTTTTCTTCGCTCTCATCCTGTTAGTGATATTGGAATATCTACGACACCGATGGTGGAGGAGCTGAAATACTCAGCCCTCAAAACCATCTCTCTCGAAAGCAACACCGTTGAAAATAATTTACTAGTGATTTTGACTTGGACTGTCACATGCCCCAATTTTGCTAAAACAATTTTATATTATTTGAGGAACAATATGTTAAATTTTATGCTAAGTTGTAATTGATGACCCAGTGGGGTCAAGGATATTCGATGTAAATTCTGAATATTTTATTTATAAATAAAAAAACGAGGAGACAATAGGTTAGGAGAGTTGTTAAAAGAGTGTTTACTAGTTAAATTGGTGGAGGAGACTGGGTGGAGATAAAATTGACATGTGGCAGCATCCTCAAACCACTTCCAACTGTTGTAGGTGGAAACCTCCCTACATTTGTGGTCATGATTCCCCAAGAAAGTGGAATCAGAGCAGGTGGCTCAATTAATGAAAACTGACCCAAAAGATCTAGGAATCTTTATAAAAATTCCCATTGAAGAGAGCCGAGGTTGCTCATTCTAGAGAAGTGATCATTCAGGGTGAATGAATTTACTTCAGAGAAATTCAATGGAAGGGAAATTGGAAATTGTTTTGAGGGGATAACTGCTGATTGATCTTGTTGTAGATTTTAAGCTGAAGATCATACTGCGGAGAGCAGAGTGTTTTTATGGAGGTATTGAACTAGTCAGTGGACAGAGGTTCTACAGTTGCATTCTCCACCCAGTTCTTAGCCAAGAATACTAGGAACAGGCTCGGGGTCCTGAGGAAGTGTTGTTTGAGCGCTCTCCAGGAGATTGGTAGGGAGGAACGGCCTCCTAAAGCTGTTGTCGTCTTGTCCTCAACAGGTTCTATGTTATTTTGTTTTACTGTCTTAGTTAAATAAATCTTAGTTTAGATGTTACATGAATGCAATTAGTTCTGAGTTTGTAAATTGTTGAGTTAGTATTCTTATTAAACTGTTAATAGAAATGAAAATGATTTAGGAAAATAATGAAATAGAAAGGATTTAAATTCTAATCTGTGTTTTTCCACACCTGGTTACAGGCTGTACTCTAGCACAGTTAGATTGTTTAAGGAAAATGAAATAATTTTTGTAATAGAATGAAAATAGTAAATATGATTCTGTATCTGTATGAAAATGCAAATAGAATTTATTTCAATGTTTACAGTACAATGAAAAGCAGTGTTATTGTTTATTCTTATTTACTGTTTAATTTAGTTTATCTAGATGAAAATACAAGTAAAAGAATTAGTAATATACTTTAGTACCAGAGTATTAGTATACTGTTAAGAAATATATGTTTACAGAAAATAATAATTATTATTCAAGAAAGTGTGTATACAAGTTAATAATTAAACAGTTCTGGAAAATATTAACTTTAAACTTAAACTATTATTTATTAAAAACCAGATTAGGGTTTTTTGTTATAGACCCTTATTTATGTAAAATAAACAGAGTTCAGAGTTATAAATATTTTGTCTATAGAGCTTTAAATAATTATAAATTACAAAGTAAAACAAATGTATTTATAAGAATTAAATGAAATAACTAAGAATTATATACATTGTGCTTTTAAAAATTTAAAAACCAGACAGGTTATTACCTGTGGAAAAAAAACTAAGGGTCGAGACCCTTTCGACTAAACTATTCAAGTACAAGTTAATCTATATCCAATTACATTGCTAACTGAGATTTGAAAATAACCAGGAAACAATAAACTATGTATTAGATTGATTACAGTCTTATCCTTAAAAACTTTTAAATATATTTACAAACCTTTTTAAAGTAAATACTTCATTAACAGGTTAATAAACAATCATACACCTGTAATAGCGAAACTGAAGCATACAAGAAACAATGCCCGAATAATAACTAATTTAAGAATACATTTACACCAGAGTTTCTTTTCCATTAAACCATAGCTATTATATTCTGGACTGGTAAGTATAAAATTATAAATTTTACATTATGATTGATCTATAGTCTTCACATTAACACTATGTACTTATAAAAGATATCATTAACAGTAAATTTACTTCACTGATAGTTGAAGAAGAAAAACCTATTTTATAGTATTATTATTAAAAGATCGATTTGAACAAACTGGAGAATAAAAAACAGGAGCCAGTTAAAAACCCAAGAGAAAACCCCTTTTTATCTTAAAACCCGAGTATGATATTATCAAGTCGAAAGGCTGGAATCACTTTTACAAAACAAAGAAACTACATACAAGTCACGGCTAAAGAGCTAGAGCTACCCAACAACATGCAAGGGTTTTTAACAAACAAAAACTAAGTAATAATAAAAACTAAGTATCTAAACATTGGAGGAACCGAAGCAATGCTTCCCTTCAAACTGTAACTTCTTCCCATTAACCATTGTAAGCAGGGATATGCCACGTTAAACCGGGGCTTACCCATTTTGGCCATGAAGTCAACCAAAGCTGGAGAGGCTTCTTTCAATCCTGAATCCGAACTGTAACCTGCAAGAACAAGACCGATTGCTTTAGTTAGATGTTGTTTTCATTATACAAAAACTGTAATTAGAAATTAATAATGATAGCAAGGTAAATCTATTACCTGTAAGTAAGAAGTCTGGAGCCTAGGAGGTGACTGAACCTGTTAGAGAAACTGCACCGTGAAGAAAGAAACCCTCATGCTAACCTGTGACAGAGGCAGCGAGGATTCATATTCCAGACTCTCATCGATGATGGAGCAAGTCACGAGCAAAGGCAAGGTAACGCCATGGCCAGAACTCAAAACTACTGACAGAGTAAAACCCACTCTCACGATGTTGCAGTACATTCAGAAATAAACCAAGAAACAAACTATGAATCCCTTAACTCTTGCACAAACGTTACAGCACTACACTACACCCCAAACAGAGCTGTCAAACGTGAACCAACGAGCCTCTCATGGCCGTGAAGAAACCCAAACAACGCAGAGACAAACCCTTGAAGAAGAATGAAGAAGATAGGGTTTCTTTGTGAGATTTTAAATTGACCAATGCATGGTGGAGACTCATCCACGTGCCCATCAAAATTTTTAGTCAGCAGTGGGTCGATCCATATAGTTATCCTACACTGTCGGGTGAACACATAATATTACCAATCATTTATACTTATAACTAATGATAATGTTTTTGGTATCGCATCATTTTCATATAGGATAACATTGCAATCAACCTTTCGGTGAAATCATATATCCAATACAACTAATAGTATGGTTTTATAAAAAATCATTTCTTATCATTGCTTTTCGATAACACTACAATCATTCAATTGTGAAAACATATGTGTATATTGTTATCATTTGCATTTCATAACATTAAGATCTATCTTTTGTGAAAGTATATATATGGAGATCAAGATTGGAGTTATGCATTTGACCTTTAGTCAATAGCACTCCTAATGATTCTTCATACAAACCTTGTATTAAAAGAATAATGCTATGTTTAGAATTAGTGTTATGTAAAATCAAAGCTGGTAAGGTATTTATCTTTAGTTCAACTTTATGTAAGTAAATGTTAGGTAGTATTTATACACTAGCATAACTCTTACAAATGCATAAAGTCGACAGTGTAATGGTTGGAAGAATTCTTGGAAGTTAGTGTTCATTTGGTTTCCATAAAGAACCAAACTCTTAAGAAACCAAACCAATATTTAGACTACACTTGGTAATTACAAGGTAGTAAGACTATCTAGGGTTAAAGGTAAAATCACTCAGTAATATTATTAAGTGACATGGTAATGTAATTTTTACTACAATACTTGTGATATGGTGAATTTAGGAAATCAAATTTATAGCTTGATGACTAGTAGTGCAAGTAGACAATTATAACTGTTTATAAATAAACAGGTTGATAATCTTCACTACTAGAGCTGAATTAAAAGTAGACCTATGTGATCAATTGTAAACTTCTTCTTTGAAGGTCTTAGAATTTATACTCATGCTTATAAAGAAGCACATTGAACATTATACATAGCAATAGCAGTAAATTCATGCTTCAGTCAAAGTATTTCTATATTAAATCATGAGCCCTATGCTCATCAGTAAAACTTGTGAGTAACTTGGCATATAATATCAAAAAAAAACTTAAGTAGAACTCATGCTGGTAAAAGGCACTAGTATATTAAGGACATTGGTCTTGACGACTAACTTAAAATACTATCATAGATTCAAAAACAACAAAGGAAGTACTTTACCTCATCGTAGCCTTGATCTCTATTAATCAATTTATGCTCTAGAATTTTTATTATGCTAAGAAGTACTTCTTGACTTAATGCAAAAACAAACTCTCACTTGTTTAAAAATTTACCTGCTAAACCTGTAAGAAATAGAAATCTAGCTGAGTTAGCAATTGCTAAGTAAGCCCCAGTTTAGAACATAGCTTCTCACCTACTCGACAAAAGCAGATCATCAGTACAGCTAGAAGCAATTGAATGCAGGTCATTTACATAACATATCAAAATTAAAATGGTATTAGTTTTCAGTGTGTTTGAATTTAATCACTACATATTGTTAACTATTTCATTTTTTTGCTAGCCGCTAGTAGTTATTAAACTGCGACTTTAGATATTTTATGTTACATTAAAAATTTTAAAATTTTGTGAAGTTCGGGGTTATGACATGGACAACCTGCATCAACAGGTACACATATTTCCTTGTATTGTAAGTTTCAAAATATAAATTCAAGCCTCGATTCTTTTAGAGCTCTAGTTGACTTTTGAAAATGTATGTGCAGGTACCCATATGAACGATCCACTGCAACAAACAAAGTTTGAAGAAGGAAACAAAGGGGTTCGAAGTTTAGGTAAAGATTAGAATCTTTCACTTTTTGACTCTGTGGTTTGACTGGTTTTCTCGAGGTATAGTTGGGTGCCAAACTCTGTATTGGATTTGTGGTGAAAATGATGTATTTCTTTAGAGGCATTAACACAGGGCATGTAATATCTTCCCTTCAGAATGTAAAAGTGGTCCTACGACTGTTTCTGTAGCATTGTATTAAAAATTACTTTGGTATTTTATAATCTCGACAATGTAAGGGGTTTTCCTATAATCTATGGAGTCATACGACTATGCCACGTATCTCTATTTTGTTTTTTGCTATTTGTTCCAAATTTATGACAGGGTTTTGAGAGAAAACAGTCCACGAATGTCTCTATAAAGAATTACTTAAATTTTGAAGGACCCCACGAGGGCTTGTATACAACCATGCTTTAGTTTTAACAAACTGTAACTTTTTTTTATCCATGTACTATAGATTCTTTGATAATGGATGTTCTCTAAATGAAATTTCAGTTTTGTTTACAATTTGTGGTATAATATGGAAAACAATAAGGCTATGAGGCTCTTACTGTCGATATTTGTTTATGGGCTAAAAATCCACTATCATAGCTTTGTTACTGGTTTTGATAATATAATAGTTATATCGTTTAAAAAAATACCCATGAGGGTTTGTATAAACTCTTTGTTTTGTTTAACAAAATGGATGTTGCGTTTAAGATGCATTTCGTTTCATTTATCAAAACCTCCATTATGTTTACAGGATCGCAATGCTATTAAAACGATGAAGCCGCGATGTAGTTGTAAAGGAATTTGATATTATTAATAGCACACATAGTTGTTTTACTATTCATAGTTAATCTACAAACATAAGAGTTTAAACCGGGAAGTATTTTCCCTGTAATGTAAACTTTTGAGACGAGAGTCGTAAGGTCTCTGTTAGAGTTAACTACTGTTTTGACTTACCTCTTGTAAGGGTTTTAGAGAGACTATGTGAGGGCTTATATAACTCCCCGTGAAATACTTATTTTAGTTATAAACTTGCTGCAAAAGGATAAACACCACATCGATTTTCTTCTTGATTTTATTTGATAATAGTTTGTAGACTATACTGTCATTCTATTTGTTTATCAATTTTTATCATTTTATGATTTTGTATTTAATATATGGACATAGTTACGACTCTATGGGGGCATACATAACACCATGGAAACCTTTTCTATAGAAATATTTTCTCCTTCTCTGCTCTGTTTGTTAGTTTCTTTTACAACTTATAAATGTTTATGAAATTGTGGCCATGAGGCCCTTTTCACTGCTAGAGCATTTAAAGGAGGTCGTAGGGCTATTTAGAAATGATAATACTTCTTTCAGAAGCAAATAATATTAATCCCTGAGTTTGTCTATAACTTTTCTCTATAAGCAAAATGCTACAGATAACAACACCAACCTGGCCTATAGCTTCTAACCAATGCTACGGTCTGTTGATAATCTCGACTTGGTGTTATTAACTCTTTAAGAAACTAAGTGCATTGGTTTAGAAAAACTCTGTGGAACCTAGCTCAGTTAATATTTGTAATTTGAAGTGTTATAATTTCTTCCTAACTGAATCTTTGGTTTGATTAAGAGACCATAACTCGACCATACTTGTAATAGATTAAATATCTAAATCTCAGATTTATTCCATTTTATTATGTTTATT
>LPNX010892700.1:98091-108311 GCA_001517045.1 Pseudotsuga menziesii | reverse complement strand
TATTTGTATTTAAATACCCATATTAGGGTAGCCTCTGTATTAGCCATGAATTATATGTTAGCTTCTGTAATTATTCTCATAAGGTGTTTTCGATGGTCTATACTAAGAAAACAAAACTATTATTTCTTTTAAGACCTAGATTGCCAATGGAATTACATAAAATAAACTTAAAGAGAACTGCGATTAAAGTACTTTAAAATTCAAAGATCTGGAAAAGTATCGTTTAAATCTAAATCTAATTTAACAGATTCACTTATACTAGTTTTTCATATTTCCTTTCTTTACAATTAATAAAACTCTGTAGTTGACAACCTATTCATAAGCATATTTCATAATAGGAAATATAGATAAGATAACAAACAAAAATGTAGTTTCTCTAAAAGCTTCCAGATCTAGATTACATAACATATCCAATCATTCCATTAAAGTTACTGAACATAATTCAAATAAATATATAGATTCAGAATTAAATAACAGTTGAACTTGGATGATATGCAGAAAGTGAACAAACACCCAAAGGATACTATTCCACCCAACCTTCTCCTGAAGCAACCAATGATTACTTGCTTAGGACCCTCGAGTCTGTTCACTCAACCACTAGGACGAAGATCTCTGAATATAGCCCACAAAAAAACTTGCTGCAACTTAGAAATAAGTAGTAAACGTATCTCAACAAATCACTTTAGCTATCCCCTCATCAAATTCCTTGTGTGCTTGAATTTTTAGTTTGCAGTAGTCACAAGGTTCAATCACTTAGAAATCATAATGAGTGGTGATCCTCCTGTTCAATTTGATGGTTTATATAAGATTGCTTAGGTATTTGGGTCAGTTTTGGAATTAAATGAACCACCAACTTAGTTCCCCCTCTCAAGGAACATGACCAATTTTTTAGGAATTATGCTCCTGCAATAGCAAAAAAGTGAAATGCTAGTGCTGCCACTTGTCAAACACCCCCCTTAAGCTCAACATCGTCCTCGATGTTGCTTAATTTATTTTGAGTCTTCTTGGAATAGAGTTGGATATGCCACCCGCATATCGCTCTCCAATTCCCAGGTTGCTTCATCTGGACTGAGGTGTTTCCATTGCACCTTTACTTGTCCAATGGTGTGATTCCAAAGAGAAATTTCCCTCCTGTCAAGATTACAGTCCAGTTCCTCCAAAAAATATCTTTCTAGTTCTACTTGAATCACATTCCACTCGATCACATGAGTAGCATCGTGTACATATTTCTTCAAAATAGAAATGTGAAAAACATTGTGTATTCTAAGATTAGGTGGCAAAGCTAATTGAAATGCCACTGGCCCCACTCTTGCCAATATTTCGAACGGTTCGCAATACCTGGGTACTAATTTAGCACATCTCCCTAGTTTAAAATAAATCTTTCTGGGTTTTACCTTAACAAAAACATGCTCACCCACTTGAAATTATTTCAGTTATTTTAAGGCCGACATGACTCTTTTATATGTCCTAAGCAGTTTTCAAATTGCTTTGTACATGTTGCACTGTTAGTCCTACTTCTTTTAACAAGTCAGGTCCTAACATCAAACTGTCAACTGGATTACTCCATGTAATAGGAGTGTTACATTTTCTACCATATAATATTTCAAAAGGACTAAGCTTCGCTGAAGCTTGATAATGGTTATTATAAGCAAATTCAAATAAGTGCAAATAATCTTCTCACTTCTTGGGATAATCTCTAACATACATTTGTAACATATTTTCTAATACTTGATTGACTCTTTTTGTTTGTCCCTCCGTTTGCAGATGATAAGCAGTACTAGAATTAATTTAGTATCTATTTATTTGAATAAATATTTGCAAAAATTACCCATAAATTTAGGATCACTGTGAGAAATTATTACCTTTGGAATTCCATGCAAACGAAAGATTTATTTCATAAAGATGCCAACAATGTTAGTAGATTTATAAGTTGTTTTAACATGTATAAAGTGTGTTTCCTTAAGTTATCCACAACTACCATTATTGAATCATTTTGTTTCTGGTTTTTAGGTAAGCCAGTTACAAAATCAAGACTGATGACTTTCCATTTCCAATTTGGAATTGGTAATGGTTGTAAAAGACCTGATGGGTGTTGATGGCCAGCTTTAACTTGCTGACATTATATACACCAAGCTAAAAATTACGCAACTTCGTTTTTCATATTATGCCAAAAATACTCTTTTCTCAACATTGTTACCATCTTTTGATATCCTGGATGTCTAGAATAAGGACTTTTGTGTACTTCATTCAAAAGCAACAGTTTCACTTCTGGTATATTTGGCACATAAAGTCTTATTTTATACAACATTAGACCTTTTTCATTAAAACTGTAATCTGTAATTATATTTTTAGATACATTTGAGTTACTTTTTATTTTAAACTTTGATATTTTGGGTCCAGTATTATTCCTTCTTCCAATTTATCCTCTAAATCATTTTTATAACTATTAATGGCAGCTATAAAACTTGTCACTGCATTCCTGCTTAAGGCATCATCCACTTTATTTTTTTTCCCTTTAATGTGTTTGATTTCAAAATAATACTCGCTAAGGAAAGCTAACCATCTAGCTTGCCTTGCATTTAAATTTTGTTGATCAAACATATAATTTAGGCTTATGTTATCAGGCATTAGAAAAAATCTTTTTCCTTTTATATGACTGCACCACATTTTTAAAGCATGGATTATGGCAGCAAACTCTAAGTCATAAGTTGTGTTATTATTTTTGTGAGTTTTTAACTTCCTTGATTTATACACAATTGCATGGAATTCTTCAATTCAGTACTCCACCCAAACGTTGCATGCATTTGTGCATACGATGAAATCTTTGTCTGGATCTGCTATTTTTAGAATGGGTGCAGTGGTTAATAATACTTTTTTATTTATGAAATATTTCTTCGCATTTTTTGATCATAGACAAATTTCTTGCCCTTTTTCTGTAATGATGTTATAGGATTTGCACTTTTTGAAAATATTTCTATAAATTTTCTGTAATAACTTGTTATTCCCATGAAGGATCGTACATTAGTCACGTCCTTAAGGACAAGCCAATCAATTATTTCTTTTATCTTATCCAGGTCTATCGATATTCCTTCTTCAGATATTACGTGCCATAAATATTATATCTTATATTTATAAAATTCACATTTAGTGAACTTAGCATAGAGCTGATGTTCTCTTAAAACTTGTAGTATTATTTGCAAGTGTTCACCGTGTTTTTGTTTGTTTGTTTTAGAATAGATTTATATGTCATCTATAAAGACAAGTACAAATTTGTCTAAGTACTTGCTTAGGACATTGTTCATTAAGCACATTAAGGTTTCTAGAGAATTATTTAGCCTAAAGGGCATAACCACAAACTCATAGTGCTCGTATCTAGTTTTGAAAGCCATTTTAAAGATACCTTCATCTTTAATTCTGACTTTGTTATACCCATATATTAAGTTGATATTTAAAAATATCATCACTTCGCATATACAATCAAATAGATCATCAATGCGAGGCAGAGGATACTTATTCTTAATTGTCATTTTATTAAGTTGACAGTAGTCTATACATAGACGTAAAGTACCGTCTTTGTTTTTAACAAAAAAGACTAGTGCTCCCAAAGGGGATACACTTGGTCTTACATAGTTTTTGTCTATTAATTCTTGTAATTATAATTTTAATTCGTTCAGCTCCAAGATGCTCATTTGATAAGGATCTTTCGAATTAGGTACCGCTTCTGGTACTAATTCGATTGTAAACTACACATCTCTCCTGGGAGGTAATCCTGAAATTTCTTCCGGGAAGACATCTAAGAAATATTATAGGATCAGAATATCCTCAAATCTTGGCTTATATTCTTTACCAAAATTTTCATTATTTATTATGTGTACAACAAAGACTTTACAACATTTTTTTATAGTTTTTTTCATTTGTAAGGATGATATTTGTCTAACAAAAATTTTCCTAGGTATTCCTGTGACTATAATTCTTTCTCCTTTATTATTTATACAAGTAAAATATTTTTCTGAAAACAGTTTAAAATGACTTAGTGTTTTTCCAGCCAATCCATTTCTATTAGGACATCATAAGATCCTAATGGTAACACATTTAACTTTACCCGAGTTTCAAACTAACTCATAAGCAAATTACAATTTTCAACATAATTGACCACTTTCCTTTTAGTTCCTGTAGCTAACTGAACCAGCCAAGAATTTTCAAACTTTTTTTAAATATAAGCTGTAGTTTTCCACCATGCCAGGTGATACATAACTTAAACGAGCACCTGGATCAATCAAGATTGAAATAGACTGGTTTTGTATCATACCTTGCACTTCTACCATGGAAATCTAATGGTTCGCCTGTCAGTTCTGCAAAGCTGCATTTATTCTGGGCATTTCATTTGCCACATCTCCAACTGTTTCCTCTTCCTAGATAGTGTGTACATTGCTGAAGTTCCCCTTCTGGTTCTAACAGTACTGGTCATAATGCGGTCCTTAACATTCCCTGCATTTAACAGGTTCACTTTGTTAATTGTTTTTAACAAAGTTGTTAGGAATATCCCTGCCTTTTGGTCTTGTAGTATTCTGTGGTGCTTTATTTTTAAAATCACTTCTCTGATAGTTATTCTTGGAGAAATTCTAAGATTTACTCCCAAAACTCTTATTTGACTTAAATCCTCTTCTCTTCTGGTCAAAATGACTTGTCTTCTTATTCTTCTAGTTAGGTGAACTTTCTCTTTTCTTACTCTATTCATAATAAAAGTCATATTTTCTCATAGCTTCCTCAAGATTCTTTAGGTTATCAAACTCAATCTTATATTTGAAGGAAGTGGGAAGACAACTTAAAAATATTTGTATTTTAGGTTTTTCATCAATTATTTAAGGTACATATCTTAACAAAATTAGAAATTTGTTGCTTAACTCTTCCATTGACATTGAACCTGATTTTAATTCATAGAATTCCTTAGCTCTTTTCTCATAGTATTGTTTACATAAAAACTTTCTTTTAAAATACTTTTTAAAAACTCCCCAGGTTAAGTACTTTTCCTTAAAAGTTTTTGACCCTTTTTATGTCTTGCCACAAGATATCGTATTTTTCAGTTAAATTGTAAATAAGCATCTGGGATTTTAGTCTGTCAGAATAGTTGTAAATCTAGAAATATTTCTTCATTCCTGACATTCAAGCCTTTGTTTCTTCACCTTTCTCTACTTCTCCGTTAAACATGGGAGGCTTTGTTTTTTTAAATTCCCCAAAAGTTTCTTCATAGGTTTTATACTTCCTTCTCCTAAGTTTACGATCACTTTCACTACTCTCACTTATGTATTTTTACCTTCCCCTATGTGAACTTGCATTAACCTCTGAAGAAAATTCACTAAGATAATATTTTGCTTTCTTTCCTTTATGTTTGTAAGAAGTTGTTTCAGAATTAGTTTCATAAACATTTCATTTATCTTTTCCTTTGTTATGCATATTGTCTAATAACATCTGATTCATTTCTAGAATGATTTCATTATCTATCTTTACAATTTGCAGTTGTTTGTAGTAACTATGGATTATTCAGTTCTGCGTAAATATTGTCTGGATTGTTGTGATGAGAACCATTTTCAGCAGATACTTCAACACCTTCCATTTTTTCGCAAAACAAATTTTATATTTCTGTAGTATATTTGTTTTCTTACTTATTTGCAAGTGAGCCAATCAGGCCTAGTGTTTGGAAACTTGCTCTGATACCACATGTAACATCCCAAAAAATCATAAATAAATAAAAAAATTATTTACTGCATGTAACTTTAAAAGTTCCTAGGAAATATTTAGAGAGATGTTATTCTTCATAATTCTTATGTCGTAATGATTATGAGTTAAAACTATATATGCCTATTATTAGAGTAATTTGTTATCATACTTCTTTTCATGACCTTGGTTGATAATACAATCTGGTTGATGCTATTGTGTGACAATAATTGCTTGCAAAACTTTGTTGAAAGTAAAGTCATAAAACTGTTTGTCATTTCCTTCAGTTTGTTCAAATCAAGAGTCGTTTAAAGGGACATGTCCTAGTCTTACTTAGTGTTTACGACTAATGCACAAGCCTTGTTTTTCCTTTTGTAGGTGGATGAGAACAACCTTATGTTTTTCTAAGGCACAACCCTAGGCTCCAAATCAACAAATCAACAACAGAAAGTGACCTACCTTGGTTTGGAAGAACGTCCTAAACCTTAGCCTAAATTTTGATCTTTATACATATGTTATACCATATATATCCTTATTATATGATAGTTCTAAGCATTCCAATGTTGTATTCCTAAACTATATCCCACGTCTTTCTTTTTAAAAGAAAGAAACTCAACCTTGGATAACAAATGATGCCTCCTAGCTATACCATATGTATATCCTCCATGGTGGGAAACATTATGTAAAAGTTTGGGCTTTGGATAATATGCGACTGAGGCTTAAACCTTGGAAACAAACCTGGTACACATGTGATTGTAATAACGACCCCATTGGAATCCATAAGGGAAGGTACTAAAACCCTAAGGGTTTTAATGCTTTTCGAGATTCAAGTTGATAGACTATCCAAAAGAGGTTTGAAGGGTTTTCAATTGCATTTGTCTTGTTTTCTCCGGTCTCATCCTGTTAGTGATATTGGAACCTATATGACTCTGATGGTGGAGGATTCGAACTACTCATCCCTCAACACCATCTCTCTCGAAAACGACAAAATTAAGGAGACTTTATCGGTGATTTCAACTTGGACAACCTACAACGACAAGCACAAATATTTCTTGGTATTGTAAGTTTCAAAATATCAGTTCGAGCCTCGATTCTTTTAAAGCTCTACTTGACTTTTGGAAATGCATGCACAGGTACCCATCTAAATGATCCACTGACATCATCATCACGTTTTTTCAGGTATTTCTTGTTTTTGGGGTAGCGGGGTCCGTCACAAGTATGTAGTGTGGGTACTCATTGCATCGTCACATTTTTTTTTCAGGCATTTATTGTTTTTGGGGTAGAGGGGTCCATCACAACTATGTAGTGTGGGTACTCATTGGATGCAGAATCAAATTCCGCATCCAACGAGCTCTCCCAATCGAAATTTGAGTAAAAACACATGGAGATATGTCAAAAATACAAACAAAAAAAGTAGTTTTTTTTATGACAAATATGTCAATTCAACCATTATGGTTGACTCATTTTATTGGAATTCTATTGGTTCTTGAATTCCAACTCACAAGAACTTATTGTTGGCACATTTTCTTATAAGGCCCATTTTAGACCCCAAATTTCCTCTAATGAACAAACAAAGGTTGGAGAAGAAAACAAATGGTTTCGAAGTTCAGGTAAGTTTAGTACCTTGCCCTTTTCGACTCTGTGGTTTGACTGGTTTTCTCGAGGTATAGTTGGGTGCCAAAATCTGTATTGGCTTTGTGGTGAACATGATGTATTTATTTAGAGGCGCTTACACAAGGTCTGTAATGTCTTCCCTTCAGAATGTAAAGGCAGTCCTATGACTGTTTCTGTAGCATTGTATTAAAAATTACTTGGGTATTTTATAATCTCCATAATGTAAGGGGTTTTCCTGTAATATGTGGAGTCATACGACTATGCCATGTATCTCTATTTTGTTTTTTACTCTTTGTTCTGAAGTTATGACAGGGTTTTGAGAGAAAATAGTCCACAACTGTCTCTATAAAGAATTACTTAAATTTTGAAGGACCCCACAAGGGATTTTATACCGCCATGCTTTAGTTTTAACAAACTGTAACTTTGTTTATCCATGCGACTATGTATGCTTTGATAATGGATGTGCTCTAAATGAAATTTCAGTCTTGTTTACAGTTTGTGGTATAATTTGGAAAACAATAAGGTCGCGAGGCTCTTACTGTCGATATTTGGTTTTGGGATAAAAAGCCACTGTAGCAGCTTTGTTATTGGTTTTGATAATGTTATCTCCCAAAATAAATTTATTTTCAATAAGTTCACTCATACAATTTATTTTTTGATAGGATGAAGATTTCAAGTCATATTATGAAAGACATTGGGGTGACTAAAAAGGTTGAAATATCTGGTGTTTTGTTTTTGAAGAAATTTGAAAGTTTTAGCTTTCAGTGGCTTAGGTAAACTTTTCAACAGTTCATTAGCCATCGAAAAGCCATCTTTCGACAGCTAAGAGTTTCGACTCAGGACCACGTTAACCACTGAAAGCCTATTGATCACGTTTTTATAAAATTTTGTTGCAAAGGGACTTTTAGTGGCTTAGGAAAATGTACCAACGGTTCATTAGCCACTGAAAGCCTTGCTTTCGACAGCTAAGACTGAAATTTTAGGGCGCTCCAAGCCATCGAAAGTGGCGTTTTACTATGAAAAGGCATTATTTTAAAACGGTGATTCTAAGCGACTGGAGAATCATTTTGCAAAACTCTCGTAGGTTTTTATTCCTAACAGGTCAGAGAACAATAAATTCTCTTAGTTTTCCTACAGATGTTATAGATTGGGATAATTGAATCCATCTTTGAGACCTAATTTTCGGATATCAAAATTTCCTGTTTGACACATGTTTTTGAAATCCAGATGCCAGGGAAATTAAAATGAATTCCAAAAAAATGAGAGATGTTTTTTCTCAAAACAAACCATTATACAAAAAACTCTTTCGGTTTATACATAAGTGTCACAGGTTTGGAGAACCAAATGCATGTCTGAGCCCCAATTTTCAGCAGTTTGGCCAAATTTTTAGGGAAAATGTTGACCTAGCATTGCAAGTTGTAGAAAAGATTGAAGAACTCCCATCCCCTACACCAAAAGGGAAAGATGAACCAGCAAAGAAGGATTCCTCTAGCAAGCCCAAGACATAAAGGATAAATCAGTTGCTGAGGCAAGTGTATGAGATGGAAATTCTAGAAAGAGAGATAAAGAAAAACAATGCTACATTGACCAGGAGGAATAAGCTGCTGCACAACTCTTACCTATAAATGAGAGAAAGGTATGTTTTTCTAAAAAGACTAAACAAAAGATACCTGAAAGACAAAACAAGGCTGTATAGAATGATTAGGCTTCAAAGGCTGTAGATGAAGGATGCAAAGCCAAACCCACGGGGTCTTCACTTAGTGAAACCATGCCATAGCACGTTCGTTCGTGGCATATGAAACAATACCCCTATTTTCAAAAATATTGGAAAATACCTTCCAAAATCATTTTTTTTAACACCCTCCCAATATGCCTTGCTGATTTTAAAAAACCCCTATTTTCCCTATATATTGCATGTATCCATTTTTTCATTTACATTTTTTATACCCCTTTATATTTCTACCTAAGGGAAAAAAAACTAAACACAAGAAAGGGCGACACTTGATAGGCGCCCTTAGGCAAATCACTTTATTAGGAATTAAAATGTATCACATGATGTCAAAACAAATAAGAGGGGGTTTATTTGTACCAATCTCAAACAGTAGTGTGTAACTGCTTCAAGATGTGGACACTAGATATATATCCAACTCCAGAGGCTGAGAGGCCTTTTCAGTTGTAGTATACTTTTAAATGCTTTCATCGACAATCATGCATATTTTAGTGCTCCTTTGTTTCAGAGCTTCAACAACTTTTCTCAAAATAGCTTTAAAAATCTAGTTTGTATACATAATACTCTCATAGATTTCTTCATACTTTGACTAGCATTAGTTGAACATTTATATTAAATAGAGAGACAATCTTAAGTGGAGAGCCTAGCTCTACTTCTTTCACAGTTGAACCAAAGCTTCCTCACTTTGCAAGTAATTTTAAGATAACTTTCAATATTCCAAGGGCTCATAAACTCCACAAGTAGAGAACAACTGCAATTTTTTAGGAAAGAATAACACACCCAAAAAGCTTCATTCAAAATGCTCTCAAAACTACCACAGCTCTACCCTCGTAAAAACTTCACTGCGTGCATTCAAGTTCTCTCTCACAAAGGCCAACAATCCTCACAACCGAACAAGCATCTCAATCCTACATAACCGTTCTTCAAAACTTAGTTCTTATGCAAACAGAACATCATTCAAGCAGACTCCATATATAGATCTCACCTCACTCGTTTTCAACAAAGTTCCATTCTCATGTTCACTAATTTATATGTTCTCGTGACTCTCATACTTTCATGGTTCAGCTCCCATGGCTTCACATAGCCTGAATAATCCCTTCACTCAACTTCTCACAACAGTTGCTAAAACAACATACACAAACAGGAGCATGTCAAACTTTCT
>LPNX010892700.1:41435-97833 GCA_001517045.1 Pseudotsuga menziesii | reverse complement strand
ACATGTGTTTATAAAATTCACTTGTCTTTGGCTTTTCCACCAGTTTTCCATATTTAGTTAGATTCCTCTACACCAAGTGCCATGGAATATACCTTGAGATGTTCCTTAAATCTCTTACATACAACACCTTCCCTTACAATATACTCTAATGATTTCCTATCCATATGTTGTATTCGATTCTCTTCATTCACTCGTATTCTATTTTGCATAGTCTTAGATCCATTGCTTTGTTATTCTCCCATGTCATAGGGTTTACTAGTTTTTACAACATTCTAATATGAATCACACTCTTAAGTTGTCTACAACTAAACATTAATGTCAACATATCGACCAACTTGGCATGGTTTTAAGCACAGCTACCAAATTCATCCAAACTGGAGGTTCAGGTCAATTTCGATCAGCAGAATTATTCACCTCAGTTACAATTCAGTGAAGTCAATGAGTTTTTGACCAAATTGAACCAGACTGACTTTGAATTTTATGGCTGAAATTCACCAAAAATGTATTTGTATTATTTAGATGAATACTCAAAAGAATTCCATGCTATATTTTTTACACATTTTTTCCATATCATACCTATCCATATTTAAATTCAAATTCGAACTTAGTAAATATGGTTTTAAGGGGCATGCTCCTACATTATTCTTCAAACAACTTAGCGATTTATTTTTCCTCAGTTAAGAGGTCATTTACATCTCTTGCAATTTCTCCATTTTCCCTCTTGCTAGCCTTACAACTAGCATCCAATCACTTTGGACTCACAAGTTCTAAATTCTATCATCTATGAATAGTTTTATCCAATTATGAGGGCATACACTTCAGCCTCTCTAAAGCTTTCCCCATTCTTGTAGCAAAAACTACAATAACTTGACTAATCTTGATTGAAGATAGCTCCCACCAACTAGCCTTTCCTGGGTTTCATCAGGTTGGCATTTGTCTCTAGTTATGCCACTAGGCCTGTGATTACAAAATATCCTTCTTTAGTAGTGGAGTGTACTAGAGGATTGTTAATTAACAATAAAATCAATGGCAAGTGTATTTTGTACCTTAAATAAAGATAATAGTCATTCCCATAGGCATGGAACACCAACTAGAACCCCCCTATCCATGCTCAAGCATTGAACAAATAATATGTCTGACAAAAGGTTTATGATTAAAATGGTTAAATGTAATGCTAAAAGCCAAGCAGTTTCAATAGACTTTAAATAAACAGCAAAAACCAAAGATGTTTTTCTCTGGGAACACTTCTAACAAGATGACCTAAATCGCAATTACATAAGCTCCTTGGAGCAAAGGATCTGCATTATTCTGAGTGGCATGTGTCAGAGTCAATGCTGCAATCAAACCATCTTTTCCATCTCCAAACCTGTATGCATCATTGCCAAAATATCTTAGATGGTTTTTTAGTCTTTTGGCAAGGTAGTCATAGGTTCTCTGTCAACAAAGAAAAATCAACAAGTTTCTATGAAGAATTGCGAAGGAATCAGTAATCCATTGATAAGACTTTGTGGTGAAAAAATGAACAATTTCTCAAAGGGTCCACAATTAAGCAGCAATAGTAGACGAGATTCAAATAGTCCTCAAGGGAAATTCAGTACATGAACAAACCTAGTATTTTGTATATATGTACTTGTAGTACAAAGAAAGAGGTGGGCAAGATGCTTACATGATCCCTATCGCAATAGGAAATGATTTGTTCTTGTAATTAACGAAGAAACAATGTGATATTAGAAAGTTCCATAATAATTTTGCTAAAACATCTAAAATACAAGACAAATCATTAAACCAGAATGGGCATATCCATTAAACAATTAAAAACATTAGGGATGCACCATGTTTAACTGATGAAAAAAATAGGAGATATCCTCCATTAAAATGGAAGATATAGAGATTTGATAAGCTGATTCTTCATGTTTCTTATCATATAAAGATTGTTCTTGATCATATATATGAGAACCCCATAATCCATCCAGTTGTCTGTTAAAAAATTGGGATCACAGTAAAACGTGATCCAAGAGTAGTACCTGGATAGTGGAGTCATCATAGCAATTTGAAGAGTGTTGCTGCAAGCAGGAAAAATAAATGAAGTATTCAAAAATAATTGATCTGAAATTGGAAGCTGTAATATATACAATGAAAGACATTTAGATGGACTCTTATGGCATTAAAGTAATAAAACCCAAGACAAAATATTAAAAAGACCTTCCGAAGAATTATCTACTCTGCTTGGTATTCAAGATGTGCATCTCAAAACACTTGTACCCAGTCACAACCCAAAAATACAATGAATTTCTCTCCACCTGTACATATTCTTGTACAACCTTATTATCTAAAGTCAAACATAGCTCCTCTTCCAAGCCTACAATCAATCACAGAATTAATTTCACTTGCCAATGATACCAACGGCAAAGAATATACAAGAGTGGCCTATAAGCTTCATTTCATTTTCTCATTCTATTCCAGGAAGACCTTTTCAGTTTTTTAAAGCATACCATCTTCTTTGCATGGGTAGAATATGCAACCTTGTTAAGTAATTGGCAAATTGCCTCCTGAAACCTGCCATTCCACACCCATTACATTTCAGAAAGGGCCTGGAATTGGAAGAAACGCCCTGATCTGTCAAGAAACCTGAAAAACAAGAGTGAGGACATTCACACCTAATCTCTTAGTCATATAAAACTGACCATAACAGGGTACACCCAACTAGAAGCAACATTGAAAAGACTGAAGCTATCCATCTAAAACTGACCATAACAGGGTACCATCATGAAGGTATCCCAAAACCATGTTAACCATTTGGCATTGGCATGTCATCATACTAATAATCTCATCAATTACTACAATTGCACTAGAAAAATTAAAAGAGAAGATTTGCTCATGGAAAACTGTTTGTTCAGAGCACAATTTTGCCCATTCCTTGCAGCCCTGCTCCAATCAATGAAACAAGAGGTCTCTCTGCATATATCATACCAGTGCTGATAGGATTCCTCTAGATATTGAATAAGAGAAGAAATTATTTTATCATCCGATTAACGCATCTTCAAAGGTGAAGTACTCTGGTATATATCTACGGTGTTAGACTCTTCACATGAGTTCCTTCACTGTCTAGGGGAAAGACTAGACTTCGCAGCGTCTTCAACCTCAGGTGTCCCTGCTAATTTACATTTGTTAATCTCTCTCCTTGCCTTGCTATCATCATTTTCATCGGATGGATTGGATGACTTGTATATTATTGCTTGTGCCTCAGCAATTACAGCTGGACTATCATCAGCAGCATATAGAATCCTCTATATTGCCACAACTATCTGTTCAAAATTACAGGTATCAAAATCTGATATTTGTCACTCCATTAAACTCATGCAGAAAACATTTCTAGACAAAAAGTTGTATATGGCTAGTAAAATTTGTGCTTATAGGTAATTGTTCAACATCTGGATTTTGACAAAGTATTTCAATATCCCTGAGCTTTGCAAAGTAAAAGTCTATTTCCTTCTTTAAAATGTCTACCAAGAGCTTCAACTCTGTGACCTGCATACCTCAATTAAACAACAAATAGCATAGAAATAAACAAATATGAGAACTTCACTGATATGAGAGCCTGGACCAAGTTCATGTTGCTCTAGTTCCTTTGGAAAAACTCTTGACAAAAGGATCCTGTGATGATTGGACCATGACTGAATCAAGATTATTTTCAAGGTAAAACAATAAGAAAATATGAATAACAAAACACAAACATCAAGAGACTTTAAATGGAGTAATCTTTTTTACCTGCTCATTGAGAGCCTGAATCTGGGCTGCGTTTGCAGATGCAGTGTTGGGCATTGCAGACCCATAAAATGGTGGCTCAGTTGAGGCTATTTGGAAGGGTATAGACCCATATCCAGCATTTGACCCTGTCCTGGAATGTTTAGCAGCTACATTCACAACTGGAACTGGAGGATCATTTCACCGAGAACTAGCAACTGTGGCAGTTTTAGACCCCAGTGCATTGCCCTTGCTTGAAGGTTTTACTGGAGCTGCTTTCTTGTTAACTTCTTTTCCACCTTTGCAAAGCTCCCTTCATTCCAGTGCATTGTAACTAAAAAGGCATAGAATAAAAAACTGATTAACAAATGTATCACTAACATGTAAACAAATATGCCCATTATTGTAGTGCCATAAAATCTAGAAAAAACCAAAAAGCAGGAAAAGAGAACAGAAAAAGAAGATACCTATTCATGATTCCACCATTTACTGAATCACAGTATCTCTTTAACCATTGCATGAACTCTAGATTGTCCAGTGGTCACCCTTTTACAAGTTTATTGACATTAATGTATTGCATGAAACCTCATATTAGATCCATCTTGACGTCTTATTGAAAGTAATAACCAAACTAATGCCTGCTTTGTATTTTCCCACATTTACAGTAAAAAACAGAACTCTCAACTTTCAAGACAGATCTTGCCATCTTCTAACAAAGGTAATACCAGGCCTATATCTAGCTACCAGGCATGTTAGATAAGGCTACATTAACTATAAAATACAAGAAAGTACAAGAATAAAAATTCCAAAAAATCGTGCCATAGGAGCATTTACAATACATAAAGCACATAAAACAGTGTCCCTGAAATTGTTACACAACTAAGAAGAAATAGCAACAAATGCAAAGAAACCCGATAGCACATCTTGGTGAAGATAAAGATGCATACAAATTTCCAAAATATGCATGCATTTTAACCAAAAGCCCATTGCTTCTTTTATGTTGATCACAATAGTGGCTTGACCCCTTCAAATCTTAAAAAAGAGATTCAGAACAGGAAGTTGGCAAGGTCAATACATACTTAGAGCTCAAAACCTTAAGGTCTTATGGAGAACTAAGGCAGAGATCTATTGTAGTATGAAAATCAACAAAGCTGTTTCTGTATCCTTAATTTGTATTTCTTGTAATCCATAAATCAAACCCACCCTTGCATATACAAATCAATCCCATCTCTAATCTTAACATAAAAGGGCAATGCATCTTGCCATCTTCTTAATGGTTAACAAATCGGAGTCTATGCATATCGCTTCTTTGAAAGTAAAAGGCAAAGCATCTTTTATCCATATAATAGTGTGTTCTTCATATTTATTGTTATCGTGATATGTAGAAAATATAAATGTAGATAGCAGTTTCTCACTCCAAACTGATGTGGCATTTCTAGAGTCAGGTCTGTAATTCAAATTTTGTCTTCCGCAATTGTGTTATGAGACCCCAGTCTTGCGAGTCAAAAAAAATTTATGTTCACCAAGTCTTTCATTATAATTACAACCTTATGGAATGAAAGCAAAATCTCCAGGAGATCCATACCTTGCTAATCTTCAGCTTGTTGAAAACGTCCTGCAGCACTTTGTAATTTTGAATCATGTCGTATTCTGTCTTTGCATCGAAGTTTACCTGCAACATAAGCCAAAAAAACGTAGTGTTCTAAATAGCTTGTGATATCAAATCAAATGAAAGATTGTCAAAGGTTTAAGAATAGAGACCTTGTGCATGGGAACCACACCAGGATGTACATCATCCATAAGTTGACAGTGAATAGCTCCAGAAGCAGCCTGATAGAAAATCGAATGAGTCATTTTTTATTCTCTATGTGAATATCAGAAAAGCAGGAAATGTAATGGGTTTGTGCATTCTTCACAGAATAGATCAAACATAACGTCAGCCCATTTTTTTAATAATCCTATTCTGCTTGCAATTCCATTCATAGTGATCCCAGCGACTCGGTACACTTTTCAAATCACCCTACCAAAAGGATGAAACAAAGGCACTCAATAAACTAGGGATAAGCTATAAAGACCCCATTACTCTATTGCCGCAAAGCCCTAAAGAGAGAGCAACCCTAGTCCCAAGAACTGTTTAAACCAAGATCACCAAAAGTTCTGCACTACCCTCCCAAAACCTAGAAATGCAAATAAAAGAACAGAATGAAGTGACAAGACGGGTCTCATTTTCTTAATAGAAAATCAAGAAAACAAAATCAGCATTGGGCGTCTACCCATTTTTACCCAAGCTCCAATACAGAAAACATAAGTACTTTTGAGCACTCTTCAGAGTATTGGACCTTAAGCACTCTACATCTCGTCAAGGTAACCGTAAACCACACTACTAAAAAAATGGCGGCCCTAAATATTCAAAAAACAAATGACCCTCTTACATAGATAAAAGAACAACCAAATGGGTGCCCACATTTGTTTCCAGACAAGCCTTTTCTTCGCATAACTCGAAATCTAGGGGGAAAACGGAGAACAAAAAGTGAGTGAGTTCCTTGAAGTTATTTTTCCATATGTTAAAAATTGTAAAGAAGATTAAGATGAGAATGCATGCTTACCTCTTCAACTTTGCTGAGAGAGAGTTGAAGAGTGGTGTTGATCCATGCAAGGAGCTCGCAGGCACCTAGCAGGCAAGGCTTGGAGGACTGGTGGACGGCGAGGGAAAAAATATTGAATAAAACATACCCCAACATATTGGATATTTAAATAGTAAAAAAAAAACCCTAGTTACCCCTAATATACCCCCAATATATTGATTTTTAATTTTTTTAATTTTAACCCCCCCAATATGAACGGACGTGATATCATATTGGTTCCTAGGTGATGCCCCCATTGCGAAACCCTAGCAGTCACCTCACATTGGAAACCTTAGCTGATGCTACAGTAAGCCTACAGCCTCCAGAGTCAAGCCAGGCTACTGTTAACCTTCCTAACATAGAGCCTGTTGAATAAGAAGATAAGCAAACAAACTTGAAAGAATAATTTTGGAGGTGGCTTAAGAATTTTTGAAGAACAGGGCTTTCGGTGGCTTAGGTGGACGCTGAGGTAGTTCATTAGCCATCGAAAGTGGACTTTCGGCAGCGAAGACCGAAATTTCAAGGCGCTCTAAGCCACCGAAATTGGTGTTTTACTATGAAAATTCATCATTTTAAAATGGTGATTCTAAGCGACTAGAGAATAATTTTGCAAAATGATCGAAGGTTTTTGTTCCTAACATGTTATAGAGAAATAACCTCTCTCATTTTTCCTACGGGTATTTCATATTGGGAGAATCGAATCCATCTCTGAGCCCTAATTTTTGGATCTAATATTTTCCCTGTTTTACACGTATTTTTGACATACAGATATCTAGAAAATGAAACAAATTTCAAGAAACTGAGAGAGATTTTGTTTTCACAAAACATCAATCTACAAAAATCTCTTTCATTTTATACAAAAGTGTCACATATTTGGAGAAACAAATGCATCTCTGAGCCCCATATTTCAGCAGTTTAGCCAAATTTTTAGGGCAAAAGTTGACCTAACAGGGAAGGTTATAGCAGAAAAATGAAGAGTTTACTTCACCAAAACCAGGGCAAGATTAGGATGAAGTGTAAAAGCTGAAAGTTACTGAAGTGCACCATCAAAGGAGGTTTGTTCCAGTTTTAGGGATACATCAAAGATGAGAGGGTCAAAAAACCCTACCTATTTTAACCAATAGTGGCTCATCCATCAGAAGACCAGTTACAACTTTCCTCCAGTACTCATTGCAGTCATCAAAAGGTTCAAAGAGTAAACAAGAGTTAGCATTAAATAGACTACTAGTTAAATTAGGGTTTATGACCTAATTTTGCAAAAAACATTAATTTTATCTATTTTTAGTAAAACAGATCCAAATTTTCAGGATCTGAATATTTTCGTAAAGGCTATAAAGCCTAAGACTTATTTTGAAGAAAATGTTCAACTTCAGGAACCTGTATACCATTTCTATTGTCATGCTTCTCATATTTCTCATGACCTAATATAAGCTCTTTTGTTATCATATGTTTAGCTTCCATTTTCTGTCTATTCTGTGCTTATGCTTGAATGTGTTATTCAAGTTTTATTCCGTTTAATTGATGTCCTATAGCTGTCATCCTATTGGCATATTGATTATTTGAATTATAATTTCTTTCCTTGTCATGATTAAGCCATTTATATATATCTGTTTTATGTATGAATCTGCCAGCATGATAAGTTCTCCATCTCTGCACCATATTGTCAACCTTTGAACAGTGGTAATTAGAAGCCTTATCCTTGATTGAGTTTCATGCATGTCTTGAGAGTGGGAGGTCTTATAGGTCACTTGACTTGATTCATTTAGAAAACCCTAAAAACATTTAAGTTACCAGGCATCCTCGAGCTGCAACCTAGAGGAGTTTACTGCAGTGATAACAGATAATATAATAGTTATATCATTGAAAAAAAATACCCGTGAGGGTTTGTATAAACTCCTTGTTTTGTTTAACAAACTGGATGTTGCGTTTAAATGCATTTCATTTCATTTATCAAAACCTCCATTTTGTTTACAAGATTGTAATTCTATTAAAACGATGAAGCCGTGATGTAGTTGTAAAGGAATTTGATATTATTAATAGCACACAGAGTTGTTTTACTTCTCATAGTTAATCTACAAACCTAAGAGTTTCGACTGTGAAGTCTTTGCCGTATAATGTAAACTTTTGAGACAAGAGCCATAAGGCCTCTGTTAGAGTTAACTACTGTTTAGACTTACCTCTTGTAAGGGTTTTAGAGAGACTCTGTGAGAGCTTATATAACTCCTTGCGAAATACTTATTTTAGTTATAAACTTGCTGCAAAAGGATAAACGATACATCGATTTTATTCTTGGCTTGATTTGATTACAGTTTGTAAACTATACTGTCATTCTATTTGTTTATCATATTTTATCATTTTATGATTTTGTATTTAAGATATGGCCATAGTTACGAATCTGTGAGGGCATACGTAACACCATGGAAAACTTTGCTGTAGAAATATTTTCTCCTTCTCTTCTCTGTATGTTAGTTTCTTTTACAACTTATAAATGTTTATGAAATTGTGGTTGTGAGGCCCTTTTCTTTGCCACAATGTTTAAAGGAGTCCATAGGGCTATTTATAAATGATAATACTGTTTTCAGAAGCAAATAATATTAATCCCTAAGGCTGTTTGTAACTTTCCTTTGTAAGAAAAATGCTGCAGATAACAACACCAACTTGGCCATTAACCTGTAACCAGTGCTACGGTATGTCAATCATCTTGATTTAGTGTTATTAACTATGTAAGAAACTAACTGCATTGGTTTAGAAAAAATATATGAAACCTAGCTGAGTTAATATTTATTATTTGAAGTGTTATAATTTCTTCCTAATTAAATCTTTGGTTTGATTAAGAGGCCATAACTCGGCCATTCTTGTAATAGATTAAATTGATCTACACCTCAGATTTATTCAAGTTTATTATGTTTATTTTTGTGGAAACTTAGTTTCTAATACAAGTCCAAACCTTAATTAGTTTACAGAACTATTGGGAAAATTTTAAAATAGATTCTTAGTTCAATGAATTAATATATATATATATATATTCATAACTATAAATCTTTGTATTTAAATACCCATATTAGGGTAGTCTTTGTATCAGCCATGAATATTATATTAACTTTTATAATCGTTCTCATAAGGTGTTTTCGATGGTCTATACTAAGGAAACACAAGTATTAGTTCTTTTAAGACCTAGATTACCAATGGAATTACAGAAAATAAACTTAAAGAGAACTAAGATTAAAGTACTTTAAAATGCCAAGATTTGGAATAGTATAGTTTAAATCTAAAACTAATTTAACGGATTTACTTATACTAGTTTTTCAAATTTCCTTTCTTTACAAGTAATAAAAATATGTAGTTGAAAACCTATTCATAAACATATTCCAAAATAGTAAATACAGATAAGATAATAAATAGAAATGTAGTTTCTCTAACAACTTCCAGATCTAGAGTACATAACATATCCAATCATTCCATTAAAGTTACTGAACATAATTCAAATAAATAAATAGATTCAGAATTAAATAACAGTTGAACCTGGATGATATGCAGAAATAGGACAAACACCCAAAGGAGAACGTTCCACCCAACCTTCTCCTGAAGCAGCCAATGATTACTTACTTAGGATCCCCAAACCTGTTCACTGAACCACTAGGACGAAGATCTCTAAACATAGCCCACACAACAAACTTGCTGCAACTTAGCAATGAGTAGTAGACTTATGTCAGAAAATCACTTTAGCTATCCCCTCATCAAATTCCTTGTGTGCCTGACTTTTCAATTTGCAACAGTCACAAGGTTCATTCACTTAGAAATAAGAATGAGTGGTGAGCCTCCTACTCAATTTGATGGTTTATATAAGATTTCCTAGGTCTTTGGGTCAGTTTTGGAATTAAATGAGCCATGAGCTCAGTTCCCCCTCTCAGGGAACATGACCACCTTTTTAGGGATTATGCTCCTCCAATAGCTAGTTAGTGAAATGCTAGTGCTGCCACTTGTCAACCAACATTCTACAGTTGCTCCTTCCTCCTACTGGGTCAGTGAACACTCATTTAACAGTCTCACTTGGATAGGTGTCTCCTTTATTTAACTATTAAAATAAATAATTCTTAATTTACAGTCATCCTTGGCCCACTTGGTCATAAAATTTACAATAAATTTAACGTAATGTTTTTCTAGAATAAATAATAAATATTTATTTTTCAGTTTTTTGGTGTGTTACACAGTCAATTTCACTGTAATGATCACGTTTGATTTGAATTGTTCCCATGGTTTCAATTTTAATGGGATGGGAGGCTTCCAAGTATATATTGGAGGTGTAGATCTATGATGCTATGACCAAACCATGACAATTTCCCAGTTTGGTAAATTTATTATGAATATTAAGCAACTGCATATGTACTATATATTTATTTTTATATTTGTTATATATTAAAGGTTTTGATATTATGTCTAAAATAATAAGTTAAAGTGTTATTTGTTATATATTTATTTTTATATTTGTTATATCTTAAAGGTTTTTATATTATGTCTAAAATAATAAGTTAAACCATTATTTGAGAGGGATTGGAATTAAGTGAATTTTTTGGATATTTATATTCTATGTTGATGTTTAATCAAAGTGTAATTTTAATTTTAAAATAAGATTTAAAATGAGTTTTTATTGGTTATCTATTTATTTTCTTCTTTAGGCAAGGGAGTAAGTTATTTGTCTAAGTAACAAATTAAAGGTAAATTTGAAAACAGAATTTATTTTTGTTGTTTGATGTAAATATTTAGTTATAGTTTACATAATAAAATTTTAACAAATATTGAAAAGGGTTGAAATTTTTAAGGTGCATTTTTTCTTACTTTATTTATGTTTAAGTAAAATATGTGCTTAGTTTTCAGTAATGATTTGTAAGAATGGTGTAAAATAATGTTAAAAATTAAGAAAAAAAGAAGAATGCAAATGAAAATACATAAAGTGTTGTATGTGAAATGAAATAAAATAATCCAATAATAAATTGAAATGAAAAGTGGCAAATTTTAATTTATCAAAGATCAAAGAGATTTTTATTTATTTACTTTATATGAAGGAAGTGTAAATACAAAGTAGGAATGAGAAAACCTATGAATAAGATGGAACTACACATTGGATAATATATGGAGTATTGAGGAGGAAGTAAAGTTTTAATTTGTTAAAAAATGTAAAATATAGGCAATGGTCGCTTAGCTTGTTGGGTAGATATTATTAGTCTTTATCATTATTAGGCTCTTGTTATAAGAGGGAACTAATAGAAAAAAATTTAGAGTAAAATATATAAGTTTATACTCTAAAGGTGGATAGAATAGAATTAAAGGGAACAAATGTGAATAAAACAATCATACCTCAAATGTGTGGGAATAGATTTGTTGATGGTTTTCCAAAGTTCACTTAGTTTAAAGTCATCTTTATAGTTCTAGTTATTTAACAACTTCTATAATGAGTATCATAGTGGACTAGTCCATTAGTGTGTAATGCCCCTTAAAAATATACAACCAAAAAAAATTAACAAGGGTCTTTGTGTAGTTGTAAACATATATAGATTGATCATTTTTTAATTTTTATATCGTACTTGGTAAATTAACTTCAACACTGAGTTTAAAATGTGTTATTTTCCATATTTATAATGCTTGCAGGTTTGAGTGTCCTTCTGTGGTTGATATAGGAGTTACATTATTGTTACGACTTTATCTTACTTGTGATTTTAGCTAACATGAACTATCTTAGCGGCATAAGTTTGAAAACTGTCCAGTTTAGTATTATTTATGTAATTGTATGAGTGGTGATAGTTGTTATTTCCAATCTGGCTTATGCACTGATTGGGAACTTTGACTTAATTACTCGTTCATGTTCATTCGTCTTCTTTGAGAAATATACTCTTCTATGTGTGGATATTGGCCCACATATGGCTTGAGCTTTACTTATCATGTTTTCTAATGTATTATATCATTATTCCCTTATAGTTACATATATTCCTTAGTATGGATGGAGTTCTATTACTTGTGAAACTTTTACCCCTACATAGCTAAGCTTCCTAATTGTGACTTCATAATATAATATTTGTGAAACTTTTTTATCACTATGACATTGAAGATATATGGTTTTTATGGGGATTATTAATACTTGTATTGGACATAACTTGTAAGGTAGTTGATGGACTTGATATGCCATAAATTTTGTTTAACTACATGATTGAAGGCATTTTTATAACTTAGGATAAATGTTTTCCTATCAAGGGTGTCATTTTATGTATTTGTAACTTTCGTTGATCACATTATTAAAGCATACATTCATGTGTTGTTAAATGGTTTTCATGATATTTAATATATCCCATATGAAAGGGCATATTTTTTGTGATTAATTGGCCTCCATCTTGACAAGCCATTTAATGTGAATAACCATGTCCTTCGGTAACTTTCCCTAAGCCATCACATGCCTTTGTCATTTGTCCTTTTCAATATGGAGCAAAGAGAGAGTGTCATTTAGTTAAGTTACATTTCAAATAGAAAATAATATTTCTTGATATTTGACTAGTGAGGACCACCTTAGGAAAAATTTTGAAGAGGGGAAAAGGTAAAACAAAAATAAAAGAAAAAGACTAATTGAGAGAAAGAATATCAAACTCTTTTCTTATAGAGAAATAACTAGCTTTAAGGGATTGGGAGTTGACTTTTCACAAGGAGGAAGAAGAATGGGAGTTGACATTGGGAATGGCTTGGCTTAGAGTAGGTTATAGGAATATTAAAAACTTTCATAGAGAAGCCATCAAAAGTGAAGCAACCAATCATTTTCCTAGCTTAATATTAAGGAAATACATTTTTAATGTGGGTTGAGAAAAAACCTTTCTATAGCATTAACTACATCGTTGAAACAATAGGAAAGGGCCCACCATATGTAGCACTAGTTTTTTTTTAAGGTTTATTTGTTAGGAGGCAAGGGATCATCTTGTCACCGAGCTCACCCAGTTTGAATAACTATAGAATTTGTAATTCTTTTGGTGTGATAATTTGTTTATACAATGCATGTCTGTAGATTAAGCAAGTAGTGTGTTTCTGTATTAATTAGTCATTTGTAGCATTAATAAATTGATGAAACAATTAGTTAATTAAAGTATGTAAATCCTACATTGCTGAAACAATTGATTAATTGGAATGTGTGATATCTCTTAGGGTATTCAAGTGATTTCTTGATAATTAGAAGTGTTGAAAAATATTTAATTTATTGTTGAATTAACATCACAGGTTTAATTCATTATGATTAATTAATGCTGAAACAAATCTAGATGAATGTGTGGTTATAGTTCAAGGTAAAGTAGAATTGATAATTCTGGAGCTTGGATGTTGTGTCGGCAACATAGAAGAAATATTTCATTCTTGCACGAGTGTTGATTGGATTTAACTTCTTGCAAAAGTAGTATAGGACTTAACATGTTGAAAAAATAATATATATGCTTTATATTTATGAATAATTCTTTATTTCCATTCTTACTAGAGTGATTTCATTTTTCCACAAGGAGTGATTTATTCTTGAAGATTGAATTATCAGTTAGAATTAAGATGATTTAGTGAGAAAGAAGTTACATAACATCTTCAACAATTAGGTTGTTCAATTTAACATTGGTTGATTTGGGTGATTGTATGAGAATTAGTGTCAGAAAGAATTGAAATAATATGAATAAAAGCCTATTAGAAGAAAAAGTGAAAGCACAATGAATTGTGGTTTCTTAGGAATAAAAGAGACATCGATTCTTCTTGGATAAAGATTCACCATTTTTTTTACAATATATGATAAATCAATGGAAGATTCATCATTTTTTACAATATTTTATAATGCAATGAAATGTTTGCCAAGATTTTAGAATATCTTATAATTTAGTGAAAGATTCACCAATATTTTACAACATTATATAATAAAATGAAAGATTTGCCAAAACATTTATATATACATATTATATTATTGATAAATTTTCCTATATATCATGGAGATTCACCCTTTTTTTATACATATAAATATAGGGGGTTCTTAAAATCATCACTGGACCTAATTTCCTAGATCACTGGACTACCAATGGCAGGTTTCAACCCTTCGCAGTATTTCAGAGGTAGAGATAATGAAAAAAGTTTGGCTGCGAAGATCAAGAAGAAGTATGATGTTATTAGCGACAAGCGGGAATATTTCATCAAAACCATCAATGAAGAATTTATTCGAGTCATAGTGAAGATGTTGGTTGTGAAAATTGTGCAGAAAAATAGACCCAACCAATGCACGTCAGGGGTGATTTCATGCGCAGAGAAGTGCATAGAAGGGGTTCAGATGAATTGGTCCTTGTTCCTGTTGAATTAACTAAAGAAAGATACAATGTTGGCATAGGAGGGGAAGAGACCATTTACTTATTCATGGATTTTGATATTGATAGCATTTGTGGGTTGGATGGAACCCAGGTTGTACGAGGGGATGGACGTTGAAGCAGTCATAACATGCAGGGGTGTGCGCTATCAGAATATATGGGAGCTTGACATTAAGGAGTGAAAAATTGATTGCAACATCCAATTTTATTTTTATTTGGATGGAATTCGGGAAGCGGCTGTGAAGGTCCCACGCCTCACAGAGGAGGCCGCGACAAAGTACACATGGGTGGCACGATTTGAAATAGGGATGCATGCGATCCACATCCAAGCAATAATTGGTGTTGAAAACCAATGGCTAACAACATCGTACAAGATGATCGCCGAATAATTAGACACCATTATTGATGAATGGATGGAATAATGTAAGGTTTCAGTTAGTATCGATGAGCTATCATATATGGAAACAGGATCACCACCCATTATTCCAGTTGAACAAGAGCAAGAGAAAGCGAAGATATATGAGGTGGAGTCACAAGAAGAATAATCTTCCACTCCGAAAAATTCGGTGTTGGAGAAGCAACAAGAAGAAGGGATAATGAAGCGAAGGTTTGAACAAGGAAAAAAAACAACACACCAAATATGGAAGAAGATCAGGTTAGCCAGATACCGACTGTGATTACTACTGTGATTGGCGAGAGTCAAGTAGAAGTGAATAAAAATTTGACGAAGTACTTCCAATAAGTCAAGGGATTGTTTCTATCCTTAGCAAATGCAATTCTAGAGAAGGTACCACAGACTAACGTGCTGCAAAGAGCAGATGAGATAAGTACAGGGAACAGAGTGTGGCTTGTATAGATTCCACTACGTGCATTGACGAAAGGCAGTGAGGATGTCGGTGTGACCATACAACAATTTGACTTGATTAGCCTTGACGTCAATGAGCTATAGATTCAGACATTAGCATGACTACAGAAGGGAGAAATTCAAGAAATCATGGAATGTGAGGAGATTATGCAGGACTAGTTAGTCAAATCGCAGGAGAAGATAACAAAATAAAAAGAAGATATAGAACGAATGAAAAAGGAGCAAGAGGCATAGGTGATTGCAAGAACCAAGGATTTTGGCGACTGGAGAGGGGCATATTAGCTGCCTATAAAGAGATTCCAAATATCACCATGGAGATGTTTGCGGAAGTGAAGGTAGTGCAACTAGGCCAAATAGTCTCCTACTTGAAGAAGGAGAATGTGGAGATGCATGCATGCACCATACCAAGTACACCACATGAGCAGGTATCTGAGCAAAGAAACAATATAGAGGAGGTGACCACACAACTAGAGGAGTTGGAGAAAGATGCCAACTCCCTGCTGAAGCCACAACGCAGTTCAAGATGACCAACTACGGTAATTAGGTGCACAACTCAATGAGGCAGAGGAATAGCTAATGACGATGCAGGGATCACTAAGAACAATGGCCCTTATTGTGCATGTGAGAAAGGTGGCTGAGTTGAAATCACTTAAACAATGAGTCACAAAGGCATGAGAATGTAATCGGTGAAGGATTGTGCAGCTAGATCAATTCTAGGAGGACACAGAGCAACTGGCACTATAAGAAATGGAAAGACTTGCGACCACCCAGGAGGCACAAACTAAAGTGTCACAGGTATATGAAGAGAACCCAACAAAGCAAGAGGTTGAAGAATGTGCAATGATGAGCGCAAAGGTCAAAGAATAGGTCAAGACAATGTGAATAGAACATGACACCTTCAAGGAAAAATTGAACGAACCATCTATGTCCAGCTGAAGTGGCTCGAGGATGAGATACAAGTTTGTGTTGGGGGATTGCTGGAAAGGGTATTAAGTGGGAAAGGTGCGACAAGAAGGATATCGACAGCGACGAAGTCAAACTACATAAGAGAAAGATATTGACAAGTGTGGTCACCTTCGTCGAATCAGTTAGAGTTTTGGTCTAAGTTAGTTAGAGAGTCAACTTATGTGGACCTTTTCGTAACAACGAAAGCCTATAAATAGGTTTAGAAGTAGAATATAAATATAATGTTTTAGTATCTTTATTTCATCGAATATCTTTTGTGATCATCTGATCTTGTCTCTTGCGGATCGTGATATTTTGTACAACCTGTTTTGTCATCTGCGAATATGATATGTTTTGGTATGAGGCTTTCGACCAGCGATATTTTGTGATATGTTGAATTTAATATGAGAAGGATGTTGATACATAAATTCTTGTATTTTTGATGTTTTCTATCTATTATGTATTTAATGTTTGAATGATGCGAAGTTTTATGGTGATTGCTGGATTAATACTTATTGATGTCTTCGTTAAAGTTGTGACGCTTTGATGTTCTATGATGATAAGAAATAATTGTGATTGATGCACATAAACCCTGGATATTTGAATGAAACTAAGTGTTATCACTTAAAATTTACCTTCGGTTATGAAAGGTGATCCCAAGGTAACCATAGAACCAAAATTTAGGAAGAAATCTAGATACTTTCTTTCCAAAGATAGATCTCTCAATATTAATATCACGTGCCAAATATGTTTGAAAAATAAATAAAACTTAATAGTGATTATGGTTGAAACAAGTGATCATTGGGAATGGAGTCATGTGGGACAATAAACTTTTACAGTGCTATTGTAAAGGTGTTTTAACATAGGCAGGTTAGATACTTCTTCACAGTCATAAAGTTGGTTGTTTGGTGATAAGGAATAAATAAGAACAATCCATTAATGTGGGAATCTATCAAGGATGAATCTACTATTAACTTTATAGGAATAATATTGTGAATACTTAAAATAAATGGAACAAATCATATAAGTATCAATTTTGAACCACTATAAACTCACTTAAGCATGAAAAGATAACATAATGGAATATTAATAGGAAACACATGCACATATAATAAAGGAAAGAACATACTCAAAATATAATAACACAAGGATCTCTGTCAAAGGCCCATTTGACTCTAGAATTTTTATTAATATTTGGATCTCTATTACAATAACAATTTATCTCACAGGTTCCAACCCCTGTTACATTGAAAAGTATTCCTTAAATACAACAACATCATCCATGAGCTGATAACTAACTTTATACTAAAAATAGGAAAATAACTGTATTTTTACATCTGTCACTTGGCTTTCTAACTAATAACTGCTCAAGAAATAAACTACAAAATGTTAACCAACTAATCTTCGACAATCTTCAAAAATTCTCCATTAGCACAACTTGTACTTAGTTTTCCCAAACTTTTCAACTGTCTTCCATTGATTGATAGTTGGAAACTCCAAGATGACCATTTCCTTTTCCAACATTCTTAATTCCACATGATCCACATAAGATATTTCTAGAAGCTGCACACAAGTAGCTCTGAAAGTGTTTAATATATCAAAATATTCAGACAATTTATCTACTATTGTTTTCCCAGACAAATATTGCTACATGTCTTCAAAATTCTTATGATCTAATATGCACATGACCAATTGGGCATGATACTCCACCCGAGAAAACAGTTTATGACTTTCTTCCCAGAAGAAATGTAAACCCTTTTTAAACACTAGCATAAATAATTCAATGAACATCTTGACCTAATGTTACATGATGTCTATATTGGCTAGTATAGTGTCTAGATGCTGATTCTTACCCACAACCTTTCTTTCCCAAGTGATGATTGAAATTCTGTCCTTGATCCCTATTGTCTTCAAGTCATCCTATGGCAGACCATCCATGAAACTAACTATGTTATTTGCTGTGTTTATGGGCTTCTGGTTCAGAGCCTCTTTCACTGCTGTACATATTTGTCTCACAACTTGTATGACAACTTTCTCGTCCAAGATATAATTAAGATATGGTATAAGTTTCCCTGCTTCTGCTATAATAATATCCCAAATGATATGATTAGCTCCTTGTACTAGCAGTTGTACAGTAAACTACTTCATTAGTTTATCATTCTTGTATAGGAGGTCTTTACATTTATTTTCCATAGCCTTTCTCTCGTCCTCTTTCTTCAGAGCTACATTCTTCAATCCAATAATATGTAGATATCTCAAGCTTACCTGAGACATAACCTACACAATGGAATCCTCATTAGTTTGTGTAGGAGGTGCAATGATATGTACCTCATGTTATTTTCCTTTTTCTTCTATTTTCTTCTCCAACTCATCCTGTTTTTGCTTGAGGACCTTCACATTCTGAATCAAGAGCAATTTTTCTTTCTCCCATTCTTTTTTCTCCTTTGCAAACTTCAAAATATTTTCTTTGCAATTGCTCAATTCATCATTAAGCATTTCTTTCTCTTTTTCTAATTCTGACAATTATGAAGCTTGTATAAGCTAAGTGGTAGGAATTTTCACCTTCTTTTTCAACAATTGAATTGTATTTTCTTTTTCATTAAACAACTTCTGATTTGCTTCTCCTTTGTTGATCTCACTCTCAGTAGTCAATAGATCTCCCTGGATCTTTTTGATTTGCTGCAGGTGTGCTTTATTTTCCACCCTCTCCTATCTCAAGTGATTTTGTATTTTAGACTTGGTGTATTGTAACCTAGATACCTTCAGGGTTTCTTTAAGAATATCATGGTATATGAATTATCCGGTATACTTATGTTTATGAATCATGTTTGGAACATGGATATTTTCCAAATTCATTCTCATCTCTGCCACCTTGTTCTTAGTAGCCACTACTAAGTTCAAAGTATTTTGAGCATGATCCCTAATAGTGACTAGAATGACATATTTACTTGATATTTTCCTTACCTCAGCATAATACTTTAGTGACTCATCCATTGATGTTTCTTTTTTATCTCTGTATTTATAGAATAACTCATCTCTAGTCTTGAATTGATCTGTAGACCCCTTAGGAGCATCTGAAAAAGCATACTCCTTTACCTCAAATGCTGAGCCTTTCACCTTCATTTGTTTTTTATTACCCTCTATATTTGTTACTTATACCAACTCACCTTTAAATTCAATCTTTTGCTTCTTTGATGTTGCTGAATTATCTTCCTGCTCTGTTTCCATAGCATCAAAAAAGGTTATTTTAGTAGTCATTTCTGAGTGACTAGCAATAGGAGTAATTATCTCTGCTGCTGGGACACTAGCCAATGGATCTTGATGTCTAACACTAATATATTGCACTGGATATGTAGAACCTTGTTGCATATATTATTCATTCTGCATCAGTAAGGGATAATCTGACCAGCTTGCACTTTCAGCTAAACCTTCAACCTCTTGATGTTCAAAATGATTGCTCTTGATTACTTGCTTCCTTATAGAAATTATGTGATGGGGGTCATAATTTATTGTAGTAACTATCTGAAGCCACATATCCTTAAACAATATTTCTATTACATGCAATGTGACTTTACTTTTGATGTTAAATGGTCCAACCACCCAAGAAAACTTAATCTCTGAAGATTTTCTGAAATTATAAAATGTTCATTTTCAACAATAAGATTTTATCTGATCAAATCTAGTGCAAAAATGATTGGAGTGAGAAATGCAAGTAGTATATATGGTTAATGAGTGAATCCATATACCCTTATGATTGTGTGTTATTCAAATAAAAAACAATCACCAATCCTTTTATCTGGTAAAAATTGGAAAGATTCCTTCATGACTGGCAACACTCTAGGTAACTTATTATGGAAAAAGGTATTATACATTTCATCCATTAAAAATTTCATGTATTTAAAGAAACTCATGTTGATATCATATGTCAAAACCATCTCCGTTACCTGCAAATTTTGTTCATTGAAGAACAGAAACATCCTTACTAAATGAGATTGAAATCTTAAATGCTTTGTACTATGGAAATTCACCATCTAAGACTGAATACTCTCAGCCAGAAATTCATCAAAATTAAGGCAGAATGACTGGGATGACTGGGGCTCAGAATGAATGGTACTAACTCTAAAAAGAAGACTCATTGATAGCTCAGTGACATACTTATCTGTATCAAAACCTAAAAATTGACTCATTAATGAAATGACCAGTTTAGTTTCTTCATTAAATAAATTGGTATCTACAGGGAAGGATTAATTTTTCAAAGAGATATCTGACCTAAATAAAGTATTGAAAAATTGTTGTTTTAGCTCCAAGGATGATTCACATAAAGAATGAATTAGGTTTTCTTCATGAAAATATTCTCGGGACAGGGTAAATGAGGCGTGCACTACAGATGAATCACGAACAACCAGAGCATTGAAAAGACACATGATTTTAGACTTAGGCAATTCCAAAATGACTCTTTCAGAAGCAGAATAATTTGAAGCACACCACTCAACAAAGTTTGGAAAACCTAGAGTTTGTTCATGCAGAAAAAATGAAAATAGGACCTACAAACACCATGCAAGTCTATACCATCGTATTCAAAGTATTTTATTTTGGATTTTAACTGATTAATTTGTCCAGAAGATAATAGGGTATCAAAAACCTCACTATCCTTGTCCCAAAAAACTTCTTCAATTTTCTAGTATTCTAGAGCTTGAGCCTCTATTTCCCCTCCACTGTCTATTTTTAAATACTCTTTGGTAGGTAAAAAGTTTCCTACATGGTTAGCTGATGCGTGGAAGAGAATATGTCTATGTTGGATTCTTCCATGCAAAATGAGATCTCTTCTTTAGATGCACAAAAGACAAAAGTCCTCATCCACGTGCTTTACTTTTTTATAGTATTTTATGTCATGGAATCCTCTTCTATTTTTTATGCATATTTCCCATGTGAATCTTCCTTTGTCCGTAGATATAGTTTCTTTTATCCCAAGCTGTCTATATTGATCACTGTTTAGCCTTACATTTTCAATTCCACTGTCCTATATAACTTTATCCTCCCTACAATTGTCCACAAGGGATCCCTTCAACACCGTAGATCCATCATCCTTTGTTTACCACCGTGGATCCTCTCCTTAATTTATTGTCATCTATCCCTTATGTAAATGACCTACATATTTCATCAGCAAATTGGTAAACAACCCTTGATATGATACTCCATAAATATCATCTGTTAATCAAATCCTACCTTTACATATTATGCTAAGATCCAATTGTACAAAAATCATGCACCTTTCTCCAGCAGATTCATTCTCTGTCGTAGATATTTATAATAAGATTTAATTTCAACCTTTGATTATTGTTACCATTTAACCAATTCCACTGGGTCTCATTAGAATTCTATCCATGCATCTTGCAGTAGAAAAATATCCCTCAACCATAGATCTCACCATCATTGAATCTCAACCCTCGAGCATGCAAGCCCTTTAACACATTCTGTTGATTTCAACATCTCATTAATTTGCGCAACTTCTATTGAGGGAATGATCCACAACCATTGATCTCATTCAGGCATTGATTTTCACCAATGTGTTGTACAGTATATACACCTTTCCGCTGATTTCCAACCTACGTTTTTCTGTGTATGTTCACCCAACGAAATATTTATGGACCGTAGATCACTTTCTCCTTTTGATCTCCGCCATTGATCTGTGCAGTGTGTAAGATTTTTTGTTGATTGGAAAATTTTACTCTGTTGTGCTAGTTCTACTAGCAAAATAATTTCCAACCGTAGATTTGTCTTTCCTTTTTTCTTGTTCGTTGATCTTTGATCCACTTTACACCATTCTGCTAGCTTCCCAAATACTTTTCTAGTGCATCTTTGGCTAGTATATTAACTGGCAACCATATATCTTCCCATACACATATCTACAACATTAAAACCTATCACATGATAACATATGTGTGGATTTTGATTTAATATTATTTCTAAACCTTTAAACCATGGTTTAAACTTTAGAATTAACCCCCTTTATCATTCTCTAAGCAGCTTATGACATACCTTTGGCCATATTATTAAACTTTCCACACCATATCTTATCTCTTCTAATGTCTGCCCCTCTCCAACTACTACCCAAAAATGGTGCTAACAACTGGATCCAACTTGGGATGCTATCCTCCCTGCGAGGTAGCAAAGAACTTGTAGAGCAGTGCCTGTTTTAATTTTCAGTAAAAACTCAATTTTTTTTTATGTTTTTCATTTATTATTATTATTATATATATATAATTTTTATTTATTATTTATTTATTTTTATGTATGTAAAATGAAAGAAAATGGAAACCCTCAAGGTCTTAGGGCCTTCTCTCCGGGATTCAAATACTTCAGCTCGCCATGTGTATTGATTTCTTCAAATTAAATAAATATATACAAATAAAATAAAAAAATTACCTTCCACCTTAGGACAAGTAATGTTTCAGAAACCTTCCATTATTAGGGCCCCCTTTTAGTTGAACCCCATCTTGATTTTGTAAGATAAATGAATTGTCTCCCCTAAAACCTACAATAATATATGGTGCTTTCCACATGTGATAACATTTTCCATGTTTTTCCTCCTTAGGTGCATTCCATTTCAAAATCAATTCAATATGAAACTGTTCTTCCTTCACCCTCCTGTCAAAGGTCTTTTTCATCTTCTCTTGATGTACCTATACCTTGTCATAAGCCTTATCCCTCATTTCATTTAACTCTATAATTTGATTGATCCTCCTTTGCATATGGTTTGGTTCCTCCTACTGTTCCTGTACCAACTTCATGACAGGAAGACCTAGCGATACTGGAAAAATCATCTCTGCTCCATATACCAACTAAAAAGGTGACATCCCAATCACCCTTTTAGTGCTTATCTTGTCTACCCCCACAACATACTTCATTTTTGTGTGCCAAGCTCTTTTGTTCTCCTCCAACAACCTTTTTATTATCTTCACTAAGATTTTTTTCAAAGATTCTACAAGCCCATTCCCCCAAGGATAGTATGCAGTGGAGTGATTCAAATTGATATGGCACATATGGAAAAAAATGATCATCTTTTTTTATTTAAAAGCGGGTGCATTGTTATTGACAATCCTTTTAGGACACCTAAATATTGACAAAATATTATTCTCTAATAAATCCATGATGAGATAATCAATGGCTCTCCTGGTTGGTATAGCCTCAATTTATTTTCTGAAATAATCAGTTGCAGTTAAAATCCATTTATGTTGACCATAAGAGTTTGGGTTAGTTTCTCCAATGAAATCTAACCCCCATTGTTGAAAAGGTCCCTCAACTGAAATAGGATCAAGAGGTAATGGCATTAGCTTTCTTTTTCCATCAAATATCTTGCATTGATGAAAAGTGGTGATTTCCTTATAAATATCAGAGAAAATGGAAGGAAAATAGAAATCATCCCTCAAGATATTTTTGGCAGTCACTTTACAGGAGTGATGTACTCCACAAACACCTTGATGAAATTCCTTCATGGTTTTTTGAGCTTCATTCTCCAATAAGCAATTCAACAAAATCCCACTTGTATCTTTCCAATACAAATATTGTTTCATAATACAAAATTTTGCTGCTTTCAATTTTATTGACATGGCCCTGGTTTTTCTCAATCCAGGAGGAACCTGTAAGTTTTGCCACACTTAAATGATGTCACTATACCATAGGGATAAAGAAAAATATTCTAGCACCTGCAATCCCGAATCAATCTGATTATATTGATTGGACAAGAAATTTAATTGTAAAGATTCACAATTTGAATCTGTCATTAGCTTAGCAAGTCCCTACCCTTTCACCATTTTTGTGGGCTTGATTTCCATATCATATTCCAACAGAACAACAATCCACTTAGCTCTCTTCCCCTCTAGGGAAGGTTGAATAAGGATATTCTTCACTACATTACTGGGAACATATGTTATGACGTGGGAATGTAAAATGTATACGCTGAAATCCTTCAAATATTTTACCAGAGCATGAGCTTGTTCTCCATAATATAATACTTTAATCCCCCATCCCTCAACACCTTGCTAAAGAAAGAAATATGTTGTTCATCATTTTGATTATTTTTCTGCAGTAAGACTCCAACAATTGTATGTTCATATGCATATGAGAAAACCATAAAATCTTTACAAAAATCGAGACTCACTAAAACTGGGGCTTTAGTGATTGCTTTCTTAATATCCTTAAAATATTTCTTGGCATCCAAAATCCATCTAATGTCATTATCTTTCTTCAGCGTGTTTGTGACATTTCTCAATATCTTTGCAAAACTAGGGATAAACCTTCTCAAGAAATTTACATGTACAATAAATTATTGTACCTCTTATTTACTCCTGGGTTCTTCTACCTTCAAAATGGCATTTACTCTGTATGGGTCAACTTTGATCCCATCCTTAGAAATAATGTGACCCAACAATTTTCCCTCTTTCATAGCAAATTTTTAATTTTTGGGGTTGCGGGAGATGCCATACCTTCTGCACTTAAAAAATATATTTTCCAAATGTTTTATAAGGTCCCTGTCAGACTTAGAATACATTGTAATGTGATCCATATAAATTACCACAAACTTATCCTTCTCCTTAGCAAAATCTATGTCCATGGCTCTCTAGAAATTAGCTCCTATATTCATTAACCCAAAAGGCATTTTGGCATACATGAAAGTACCCCAAGGTGTAGTAAAAGTTGTCTTATATTGGTCTTTAGGAAGAACCTTTATTTGGTTGTACCCATAAAATCCATCTATGGTGGAAATTCTTTCAACTCCTACTACTTTCTATAAAATGTGATCCATCTTGAGCAAAGGATAATTGTCTTTTAGTGATAGTTTATTTAAATTTCTGAAATCAACACACATTTTGATTTCCCCATTCTTTTTTCTTACAGGTACTAAATTAGCTACCCATTTGGAAAATATGAGAGTCACAATAAATTTTGTGTTAAACAACTTTCTCACTTCTTTTTCAATCAAGGGTAACAACATATGATTTATTCTTCTTAATTTTTGTCTAAATGGTTTTCCCCCAGTTCTGATAGGAATGGTATGCTCTATGATGGAGGTATCATATTCTTTTAAATCCTCATAAATCCAAGAAATCACATAAGTATATTTCTTCATTAGGTTTATATATTCTTATTTTTCTTTTATATAAAAGTTTCTTGATAGATTTACAATCTTGGGTGAATCTTCAGTCCCTACATTTTGACCTTCAATATCATTTTCAATGGGATGTACTTTCGCATCTTTAGAAACATCAGTTTGATCAAATAACTTCTCTATAGGAATAATACCCTTTGGAATGTAATTGATTTTCGTTTGAATTATATATTTTCCTCCAATCATGTCTTTTAACTTTTTCTGTTCAATATCTTCTTCTACAAACTGTACATTTTCTTGGAAGTTATCCGAATCTTGGTTCTCTATGTCTATCTGTGTATTTACAAACTCACTTGAAAAATCCAAAAATATTTTTATCTATAGATCATATTCAAATACTTGACAATATTTGGATTTGTCAGGAATGGAAGGTCTATTTACAACTACTATTTTATATTTTTTCTTTGAATAGATGGGAACTTTGAAATTTACAGCAGTAGTTGCCAGTGAATCAACTACTTGATTTTCTCTTCTGGGAATCACTCTAGATTTGTATTCTGTAAAGAAATTCCCCAACATATCCCACACTTCATTCCTATATGCCCTCATTCCAGGATGTTTGGTTTGGTGACTGTCATTCACTTGATTCACAACTAGCTTAGAATCCCCAAAAACATCTATTATTTTAGCTTTCGAATCCTTCAAAGCATTTAGTCGTAACAAGAAAGATTCATACTCTGCTACATTAATTGTACACTCAAAATTCAACTTAACATAATACACTTTAAAGTCCCTATTTGGAGAAACTATCCATATACTAGAGCCAACTCCATTTTTAAAACTTTCTTCACACTTTTGACTCCACTCAAATTTCTTCCCTTTCTTTTGCAATAATTTATGGGATTTGCAATTCTTGAAAACCCTTCAATGAATCTTCGATAATAGCCAGTAATCCCCATGAATGACCGTACGTTAGTTACGTCCTTTGGGACTGACCATTCTTCAATTGCTTTTATCTTTTCTGGATCAACTGAGATCCCTTCTTTAGTTACTACATGGCCCAAGTACTGTATTTTATCCTTAAAGAAATCACACTTACTAAATTTAGCATAAAGCTGACGTTCTCACAATTCTTGTAAAACAATTTTTAAGTGCTCCTGATGTTCTTCTTTAGATTTAGAATAAATTAGAATGTCATCAATGAATACCACCATGAATTTATCAAGGTATTTATGCAACACATTATTCATTAAGCACATGAAGACAGCCGGCGCATTAGTAATCCCAAATGGCATAACAACAAAATCATAGTGACCATATCTAGTCCTAAAAGCTGTTTTAAAGATGTCTTCATCTTTCATTCGGTCCTGGTGATAACCATATCGTAAATCAATCTTTGAGAATATAGTTTCTCCATTTAGCTGATCAAACAAATCATTTATGCGGGGCAACGAGTATCTATTTTTAATGGTCATTTTATTAAGTTGATGGTAATCTATGCATAAGCGTAGAGTATCGTCCTTCTTTTTAACGAAAATAAGAGGTGCTCCCCAAGGAGACACGCTGGGTCTGATATACTTCTTATCAATAAGTTCTTTTAACTGTGATTTCAATTCATTTAATTCCAATATATTCATCTGATAAGGGGATTTTGAGCTGGGCACTGCACCAGGTACCAACTCAATAGTGAAGTCTAACTCCCTCTTTAGAGGTAGTCCCAGAATTTCTTTCGGAAATACATCCGAATACCCCCTCAGGATTGGAATATCTTCCAGTTTTAGTTTATCTTCATTATTAGTATGTTTTTCATTAATTATAGTTACAACAAAGGATTTATAACCCTTCCGAACGACTCTCTTTAATTGTAAAGAAGAGATTTGTTTGATAGCTGTTTTCCTAGGGATTCCTGTTACATTTACTATTTCTTCATCATTATTTACGCAAGTAAAAGTTTTATTGAAACAGTTCTGAACTACTCTATGCTGTTCTAACCAGTCCATACCAATTAACATGTCATAAGAGCCTAAAGGAAGTACATTAAGTTTCACATAGGTTTCAAACAGGTCCATATTTACAGTACAATATTTTACAAAACTAACCACTTTTATTTTTGCCCTAGCAGCTAGCTGAACTAACCATGGCTTTGCAAACTTTTCTACTGAAAACTTGCATTTTTCTACTAAATCAAGAGAAATATAACTTAGGCTAGCTCTTGGATCAATTAAGATAAATATAGGTGTTTGATTCAGCTTACCTTCTACTTCCACCATGGAAGTTTGATAATCCTCCTTCCTGTTTTCCAGTGCTGCATTGGTCCTGGGCATTGTCCTTGCTAAATCACCAACAATCATCTCCTCTGGAAGCATATGTATATTGCTGAAAATATTCTTTTGGTTAGGGCAAACTGATGCATAATGAGGCCCATTACACTCCCAACATTTTACTGGTTCTTTATGTTCATTATTCTTAATGTAATTGTTGTGATTATTAGCAGGTTCTTTAAGTTTCTAGGACCATTAGGGTTTAACTGTGAATTACCTTATTCCCTTGGAAATTCTTATTAGGAAAATTATGTGTGTTATTATTCCTAAAATTGCGGTTAGGTACAAAACCTTTCTTCTCCTGTTCAAAATTATTAGATCTTTTAGCCTTCCAGTTCGACATACTTTTCTTTTTGCTGTTTTGCTCATAGCAAAAATTTGCCTTTTGCATAGCATCCTCTAACATTTTTGGATTATTGTATTCAATTCTATATTTTATGTGAAAAGGTAAAAAAATTAGAAACCACTGTACCTTAGGCTTCTCATCCACAATGTAAGGCATGCAATGTAGCAGACTTAAAAATTTACTGTTTAATTCTTTCATGTTCATTGTTCCTAGTTTTAGTTCATAAAATTCCTTAGCTCACTCTTAGTAGTATTGTTTTGACAATAACTTCTTTTTAAAGTATTTCTTAAAGGTACTCCAGTTAATGTTCTTTTCCCTAATACATTTTACTCGTTTTAGATCCTTCCACCAAATATCTGCCTTCCCAATTAGGTTGTAAATGGCCATTCTTACTTTTAGCTGATTAGAGTAATTATAAATTTGAAAATACTTCTTCATCCTAGACAGCCATGATTCAGCCTATTCTCCTTTCTCAGTTTCACCATTGAAGGTTGGTGGTTTTATCTTCTTAAATTCTCCTGAAATTTCTTCATAAGGCTTACATTTTCTTTTTCTTGAATGATAATTATCTTCACTACTATCACTAGTGTACTGACGATTCTTCCTATGTGAGTTGCCATAAATTTCAGAGGATGAACTAATTTTGATTTTAGACGGTTTAGAATTTTTACTTTTGTGTTGGAAGGACATATCTTCAGATCTTGTTTGTTTATCCGATTTCTTCATTGTGGAATTTTTCCATTAGTATCTGGTTCAACTCCTCTTGAGCTCTCATAATTCTTTCATTTTCCCTTTTAACTGTTTCCATCTGAGTTCTTAATTATTTAATAGTTTGTAATAATTCTGAAGAATTATTAGTTATTTCTTCCTGAACTGGTTCTCTTCTAGAATTAATTTGTTCATTAAATGGGGACTCTTCATATGCATATTCCTCAAGTATTTCCATACCTGCAGTTTAGCTCAGAAAATTTTTCTGGAATAACATTTCAAAAAGGAAAATAATAATCAGTATGCATGCATTTAATTTACTGTTTGTCTATGTAGTTTGAACCACATTCAGGCCTAGTTTCTGAACTTGGCTCTGATACCACATGTAATACTCCAAAAATTTGTAAAAATTTAAAATTTTCCATATGACATTAAATGTTTGCAATCGTCACTACTGAGGAGCATCTAACTGTTAACGGTTAACCTAAACATTCTTAAACTAGAACTGATTCTTTTGATAATTTCTAGTTTTGCATACTTAATTGTTAGCTTTCATAAATAATTATTAAGGATTTGATTTAGCAGGTTATGATTTGGAACAACAAGAATTGAAACATCTGTTTAATTACTAAGTGCTAAGTTTGTTTTACTGTTTTGGTGAAAATATGAAGGAACTTCAGTTGAGCTCGAGGCTTACTTAGATTTTTAGCTAATGTAGAGAAGTGATGCTTCTTTTATAGGTCTTTTATAGGTAAGACATTTTGTAACCAGTTTCCGGATCGAGATTATTATCTCAACTAGCATAAAATATAATGCTAGTAAATTTATTTATTTTACAGCTTTGATCAAATGAATGAGGTATCATTGATCTGTATATTTATATTTTAATTAGTTTTCTGGTAAACTTTAAGTGTTTAGTAAACTGAACATAGTCCAATTTCTCTTCCATTTCGCTATAACTATAACTTGTTCATTTAATTTTTATCTATCTATTATCAGCTTAGGTTTTGTATGTAATTCTAGTGAACAGTAATTAATATAGCAGGTCCTTTTATTACCTTATTACTTAACACCCTGCTAATTCAAGGGTACTCATTTCAACAATACTCAAATTAGGTAAACTTAGAAAAACTTGAATCTAGGTATAGTTATAAGTATAATGGTTTCAATTCACACATGGAATTAAAAACTTAGTGTAGAAGAAAGTCTAGTAATGTTTTAGTATTTACCAGGTAAAGCTGCAATGATACGAATTTTGTAATGTTACTATAGTATTACTGCTATTTGGGTAAAGAAAGAAAAGATTATCTTCTACAACATCTATCCTACCTAACCTTTGTAAGATCTTTTAACTCACAAGGGGAAAATGAAAAACAAACATTAGTATCTTATAACTCACAAGGGGAAAATGAAAAAAAAACATTAGTATCTTATATTAGACTAGAACTTTAGCTATGCATATTTCTATATTTGCAAGCATACATACATAAATGTTTTTAATCGTTGCATCTTCCTAAGTCTCTTACAAGGTCTTTTCATAATTATATGCTTTCTCACAAGGTGTTGTTTATTATCCTAATCAAAATTGAAGAATTCTTTTCATAAGTTTTTACCCATTTCTAAGATTATAGAACATAATATAAACCCTAGTGTAAATACTACCTTCCTACATTATTCGTTAGGGTTATAATAATCATAATATAATGAAAGATATTGAATGTTATGAACAAGGTTTTAACATAGTTTATTTATCAAACACTATTGTGTGCAGGCTGATCCATAGGGGTCTCTAACTATAATGTAATACCCATGACTTGAGAAATATTTCATCGCCACGTGGTAGAGGATTGTTGGTTAGGGTTTTGACCTTTGGATTTCACCATATAAGTTTCTCCTAAACCCTAAAAATCCGCACTTTACCTATATTTTACTACTTCCGTGGGGAGGCAACTGCAGGCTTACAGCCTCATGGCTTCACTGTTGCTTTCTTGATGCGAGTGAGAGCCTCCCAAGCGGTGGCTTACCTTTACCTGAGAGAGTCATTATTACCTTTGCTATTCTTCTACGTATGAGAGTCTTTTTTCCAATTCTTACCTCTGTGTGAATATGGTCTTTGTCGTCATTATTTAGCCTCTGCGTGGGATTCCCTTTGGCACTGGTGCAGTGGTGCAACTTTGTCTAAGTCCTTAGTGTGTTTGCGGTTTTGTGTTCATCGTAGTTTTTGGCTTTAGCTTGAAATTCCCTTGTTAGGTTTTTATTGCCAGTATCTCGCCTTGTGTGTTGGGTGTAACCCTTCTGGTGGCTAGGGTCTATTAAGCCATCTTCTACATGGCAAGGACAAAGAAAACTTATCTAGGTATACAATTATTTCAGTTTTAAACCCTTCTTGCACTATTTAAAATTTTAATGTCTTCGTTATTTTAACATTCCGTGGGTTCTTCGTTTGTGCAGGATTTCAAACCGGTTGCTTTGTGCTGAAAGACACCACAAAAAGGGCTCCACGTTGGTGTTCATCCTGGTAGGCCTTGGTCTCACCTTAGGTTTCTCCTACACTTGTTGTATGGTGTTTTTAGTTGATACTGTCCGCTTGGTTCTTGGGTTACTGCTTGACCGTGGCTACATTATGATCTATTTGTTTTGGAAGGACATGTGGCCGAGACTGTGATGTGTTATCAAGAAATCTTTGAAGCCCTAGCAGCTGTATCGTGATGGAATACTTTGGGGCTTTCACAGCCGTGACTTGATAAAAATAATTATGGGGCCTTCTCGTCTGTAGTTTTGATTACAAAAGAAATTATTTTTGAATAGGCTTTTAAGCCGTGTCTTTTGTTGTAAAAGGCCATTAGGCTGTAACCTCTAAGGAGACAGTAGTGGTTTTGATCATGAAGATAGGGTTTTAGGTGCTGTTTATAATTTGAATAAGCTTAAAAGCTTACTGTTTGTAACTTATATTATTGATAATATATACATACTGTGTTTTTTTTAAGGAACGATGACATGCCGTGATATTTTTATTTGTTCTGGTTTATCTTCAATTCTTTTTAAATTAACCTAAACAGAGATATTGTTACTACAATGATATTTGTTTTGATGAATAGATAGCTCAAGAAAATTTAAGGAAGTTTTATTATGGTTCCTATTCATAATTGTTTTGATTTTGTTTAAAAGAGAAACGAAATGTTCAGACAGTTGGTTTTTAGAACATAATTTGATTTGATTGATTTATTTATTTTTCATTTTTGGTCAGAAGCAATTATTTCAGTAAAAAAAATAGATAAAGGAAAGGTTGAATAATGCAACCCGAGTATTTACTATTTTTCCTAGGTTGAAATGTTTTGAAAGGCCTTTACTTAAATTTTCTTAGTTTATATTTACCAAACAATTTTAATACAGTTTCTTGTGGAAAGTGTTTTTTTAATTATGTGTGTTTATACCAAAATAGATAGCTGTGTTTGTTTACATGAAGAACTTATGTTTAAGTAGTTATGGGTAATCTGTATTAACCCTCTTTTGGAAATAGAGAAGAGAATGGAGGTCATTTTCAACAGTTACTCTCGTCAGGGTTTTTGTAAGATTTTACATAATTTTAATTCTTTACAGAGTTTAACATTTAGATATAATTGAAGTTGAGTATTTACTTAGGTTGATAATGGAATTATCTTAAGTGGTTACTAGCCCTCCTTTTACTATTCCTTTCAAGTTAATCTTGCTTATTTAATTTCTGTTTTTATAATGTCTTTTAGTTAATATAATAATAGGCTTATAGTAAATCATTTATCCACTATGTAAATAAGTGCAAAGACTAAGTATATATATTTTTAAATATTTCCTAGAGACAAATTTGTTTATCTTATGACACTGTACTCTGTCTAAGGAAAACATTTGAAATAGAAAAGAAAAACATACTTTTGATTAACCCTTATGAAATCTATAGAAATTAAATAAACATACTTCATTCGATTCTTTATCAGAATTTAATCTAACCTACTGTACTAGAGTACTACCTTTAAAAAGGTGTGAAAAAATACAGTTAGGTATTTTTTTAAATATATCAGTAAAACTGGAAATTCTTCTAATCATTTACCCTAATATATATATATTCCAACATTATACTATCTTTTCACAGTAGAAGGTTTCATTAAATAATCCTAATAACAGAAGAACATTAGCATAACACATTATTGCTTAAATTCAATCCTTATTGATCCTAAATATGCAATTAGAAACTAGATAAATCATGTAGAACCTGGAAATGTAGAAGAGGTGATAAGAGCTTAAGGAACCTGTTCCTCCCAACCAACTCCTAGAGATAGCTGAACTACAAATCTCAAGACCCCCGAGCTTGTCTTCTGGTCCACTTGGTAGAAGTACCGAGTGAGAGATCTAGTTTAGTAATCCTCTGCAATTCTATTGAGTATTCAACAGTAAATCTATTCTGCTTGCAGCAGTATGAACTCAGCTTAAAAATAGCTGCACTAGTTCAGAACTTCAGCGCTTTTCACTCAAACAAACTTCTTCTAGTCCCCTCCACCGAATTTTCTTGTGCACTAAATTCACTCAAAATTTTCACAAGTCTCGAATAAGCAGCCTCAGCTGTCTTCAATGGGAAGTTTTATTAGCATGCCTAGGTATTTTGGGTCAGTTTTCACTTAATGATCCACCTTCTCTTGTTCCACTTTCTTGGGGAACATGACCATAAAATTAGGGAAGTTGCCTCCTGCAACAACTAGAAGTAGTTTGAGGATGCTGCTAAGTGTCAATCTGCTCTCAACCCAACATACTCCACCAAGTGACCAGTAAAACACTCATTTAACAGCCTCCTTAAGCTGTTGTCTCATATTTCATTTATTAATTAATAAAATATTCAGCAATTACAATCAATTATCCTTGACCCCACTTGGTCATTAATTACAAACTTTATAAAAGAATATAACATAATGTTTCTTAAAACATAAAATGTTTTGCAATTTGGGGCATGTGACAAAATCTATGACAAGGATGCTGCAATAAGGAAGACAGATTCTAGTCGGTGGAAGAGGCAGGTAGATAAGTTAAGGCTAGAAGATGGAAGTCAGGGAAGACCGCAGAAGGACGAGCCAACACAAGGAGGAAGGATAGTTTTGCAGCTATTTATGACTGAAATAGATGAGCTGAAAGACGTTTCCATGTTTAGTTAAGTCCATGGTTAACATCTTGCAGGGCTCTTACGGCTAGGTATGGGCCATCATTGATGTAAACAAGAGATATTTTGGGTTTTTGAGTCTGTAATAACTGAGATGTACTCAGTTGAACCTGCGTGGTCTTGTAAATGCTATATATAGGAGGAACTTGACCTGTATAAGGGTTAGTTGGTTGTTTTTGGTTGGTTTGAGTGGGTTTGTGAGTCGTTTATTCAGTAGATGTCTATTGCTAAAGAGTTATGTAGTTCTTAGGTAAAGGTAGAGGAAGAGTTAGAGGAAAAAGAATCAGAGGAGATTCTAGTACAAGGAGAAGGTTGTTGAGCTACGGATCCTGTAGCTCTGTGCACGGATTGCCAGTAGAATAGAAGATTCGATCCAGGCTGTGTGCGGACCAGTAGGAGTAGATAGAAGAATAAACCAGAGAGCATGAGAGCAGGAATATTGAGTCAAATAGAGATATCTAAGAATAGTCTGCATATTGCAGGCTGCAAGGTGCTATAAACCATTCTCATGCCAGATGAAGAGCACCTTGGTGGTTTTTCCCAGATGGGTTTCCACGTTATTTACTGTGTTATGTGGATGAATGTGGTTGATGATGAATATTGATGTGAATGTTTGCTTACTATGCATTATTATAGTTATTGTTGAATGAATATTGTCGTAGGAATAGACATTGGATGCATGAGGGATTAAGACACTGTTAGAATGTTATGTATGGCTTTATGATTCATTTGTTAAGATAAGACATGACTCATATGATGTCGGTTGAGCACAAGGAATTCGATGGATTGCACTGTTGTCTCCCAGTAGTAGACTCCGTCCAGGTGCCTTTGTTGAGCACCTTGGTTGCATGCCAAGGGACTAGAATCCCTCGCCAAATATGGAAACATGGTTTTGGAAGTTACCCATAAAGATATCTTAGGTGAGACTGCACCTGCTTTGCGGGTGTTGTCGACAGAGCTTGCTTTTTTCGGGCTGATGTCTTGTGGTGTCCTATTGGTATTATGTTATTGTTGAACCATAGGTCTATACAAGAAGAGGAAAGAGGCCAACAAATGGTTCCATTTTTGGGACCAAACCATTTGAATTGAGGGACATGTTGTGGAATTTGACAAAGAATGAGATAGAGGACTGGATAGAGTCCAAAACGTTGGCATTCCTGCAAGAAGAGAGCACAGGATATCAATTGAGTGTAGAGAATTGGGTGGATGAGTACATATATTTTGATATCCATGAGGTATTCTTTGCAGAGTTTCCTATTCTTTTGTATGAATGGTTGTCAAGATTGGCAAGAAAGCAGACAAATTTCCAGAGAAGAGAAGCTGTCGAGTGGAATGATTAGTTGGTTCACGAGGTAACCAGTGTAAGTAACACCATCTCTAGAGCTGTTGATTTTGGTTTGATAGTATTATACAAGGATATATTACTGAGTTTGCAATAGAGGCTATAACCTATTATAGTGAGGCTGAAAGAAATTTTTTCCAAGGACCCTGAAGAATATATTTGTTATGTATCGATACATGGGTCAAGATGCTCGTTTATGATAAGGGTATCCTACAGTTGAGTAGTTGAGTCACATACTACGGAGGAAGGATATGTCGCAGATGACCTATCAAGAAAATGGGAAATGGTGAGTTGAGATGTTCCTAGGAAGTACAAATCCTGAAATAAAGACTGGATTCCTACGGAGTGGAAGGAGATTCAAACATGGAAAGAGGAGAAATATAGAAGAAGGTCGACAAACTCCTAGTTTGTTCGAGGGAAGCAAAAAAGAAATTTAGTCGCAAGTATACGAATGATCTTGCGATGAAGAGGAGGACTATAGCTCGTTCTCAGAAGGAGAGAAAGAATCTGAAGAGCCTGAAGAGACACCAAGGTCAGGAAATAACTAGATCACACTAGGAGCATCACCCCAGGTAAGGTCTAGAGCCTCATCTCCTGAGCAAGTTATTAATACTGATAGTGCTAGTACTGCCACTATCACTCAAGAGGAAACACCCCCGTTAAACCCTTGATTAGATAACCTCAATGCCAACTCAATGGCTAGGGCGGATATTCGGTTACCCACATTTAATGGAAATGGAGCAGAGGATTCAGAGCAACATTGGTTTATATGTGAAGCTGTTTGGATGGTTTGTTTAGTTCAGAATGCAGTTCTAAATAAAGTGCAGATGATTGCGACTCTAAGGGGTCATGTGCTGGACTGGTTTATGAAATACTGTATAGTACCATTAGGAACAACGCAGAAGAATCTTGAGGAGATACACATCATAATGATCTCCGAGTTCAGAAAACCTAAATTTGAGTCGCAATGCATCACTGAGATCAAGAAGATAAAGTAAGCACTGACAGAGACAATATGGGACTTTGACTAGCGATTTAAAACCTTGATGGCCAAGGTAAGTTTCCAGATGTTGGATGTTCAGCATAAGGAGTGGTTTATTACTGCATTGTTTCCACACATCCGAGGGCCATTGATGCAACAAAATATTGAATCACAGATGTAGGCACTAGAATTGGCAATGAAGCTGGAAGCCTTTCCAATTGGTGATGGTGCCGTAGGGATGGTACATATTTAGTCACAGCTAGCTAATCTAACCATATAAATCTGGGACATCAAGAAGGGTAAGGAATCCCATGAAGACTTATGGTGCAAAAAATGCAGAAGTACGAACACACTAAGGATAATTGTCCGACCTTCCTGAAGTATGTCTCATACGGTGCACCAAGCCCATTAAATGGGCATAGACTACCCTAGTGTCACATATTCCAGTTTAGAGGACATCGCAAACGAGGACTGCCTATACCTACAAAATATTGTGAGTACCCCAACGAACCTATTTTGTAAATTTTGCAAGTCAGTAGGGTATGAAGAGAAGGATTACAGAGCATATCAGCTCTTGAAGGAAAATACGGCGAACACATACTTAATGAAGAATTATGGGAAGAATTAGAATGACCCCACCCAAATGACATATCAACTTGTGTTGCTCCCACCCAATCAGTATCAGAACTAGTATCAGCCTCAGTATGTGCCACAGTAGCCATATGTGTAGTAGAATCACTATCAGCCGCAATATCAACAAAACCAGTATCTCCCACAACAACCACACCTTCAGGGCAGGGGTGGTGGGAAATTTAGAGGAAGAGGAGGTGGAGGAGGATTTCGTAGAGGAAGAGGTGAGGTTACTTGCTACAACTATGGACAACTAGGTAATTATGCCAGAGATTATTTGGATCCTGGAAAGAAGTGCTCATATTGCAAGGGATAGGACCATAATGTGGAATAGTGTCTGCAACTGATTACGAAGTGACAGGCCAGGACCATCACATGTCCTACTCCTGCGCAAAATCCAAATCCCAGTCCAAATGGTAACTTAAATTTCTAGATGATTGCCGCTGAATCACGAGAGCCGAGCATTGCAGTCATAACACAAGGAGGTGCTGCAACCAGAGCTGATCTAGAAATGCTGCAAGAACAACTTCAACCACAAGTATGACCAACGATGCATAAGAAGGTGCCATTCGATGTCCAAAAATAGAAGCAAGTATTCATGGACATGTGACCAAATTTTGTGAATCCAGAAGAGCTATCGACTTCAGAAGAATTCAGGAAGACGCCAAAAAGATTCCAACACATATTCCAGAAGAAGATCCTACAAAAGGTTAGTAAGATCGATTCCTTTCTGTCAAGTTTCTTAGTGCTAATTCAAGATAAAGATGCCATTGAATAACTACAAGAACTAATAGAAGAGACTCCAGTAGATCCATAACTTGAAAAGAGAGTTAACCAAGTCAAAAAGAAATTTAAAACTGGTCGAGAGTTAAGAATGATTACGTAGATAGGAGATTATGACATGGACTATATCATTTAGACCTAGGGTTTGATGTCAATATCTTGACATGACAAACTTGGGAAAGTATGGGGAAGCCGCTCTTGGACTAGTCTCCTGTCCAGCTGTGAATTGCCAATCAGACGAAGGTACTCCCAATTGGTATATTGAGTAAGGTCCCTGTCGATATAGAAGGGTTGTACACATTTGTAGAATTTGAAGTTATTAATATTGTTTATGACACAAATCCATATCCCACGCTGTTGGGAATAGATTGGGCTATAGACAATCAGACCATCATCAACTTTAAGAAAAGGATACTCTCATTTAAGGATATAGAAATGAGGGTAGTGTTATCCATTGATCCATTGGAAGGACAAAAATATGTTGAGCTTGTCTATAATGATGGACAGGGTGACTATCTCGACTAGATCTACAATGTCAATGCCATGCAAGAAGATTACATCAATACAACTGCAGATGGGAACCTAAGCTACAAGAGTGCTAGTTCTTGCACATCCGACTCGGGGGAAGCTTTAGAGAACTCGAAAAATTGATTATATGAGGTATTTATGAGGAGATGCGCAAGGATTACTAGGTCTATGAGATGGGTGGAGACTGAGGACAAAGAGCTACCCACATATGAAGGATTACCTAAGCTTGCGGCATTTATCATCTAGTTTGAAGGTCTTGTCATAGAATCGCAGTGCTTATCTATGTTGGATCATGTACTCAAGGCTACACCTGCCAGATGGTGGGGTAAGCACAAGCAGTTCATAACATACTTGCCACAATGCATAAGGTTTATGGAAGTCCGGTTTGGTGAAGTTGTTACTATAATCCATAATTACACAGGGCTGTTGAGCCCTACAGAGCACATAAATCAGTGTCGTACTATATTTACAGTATACCCATGGCAGGAATGGGTCCATCATTTCATTCATACATTGGAAATGACACCTAGGACTTGGTATGCATCTATGGAGTTGCAACAAGGTACTCAAGATCGGGAAGAGATAGCTAAACAATTTATGCACACATTTGAATTTGCAGATGAGAAACCTATAGTTGATGCTGCACTTCAAGTACTCAAAGCCTAGATATTTTCTCAAATCCCTATCACAGAGGAAAATTCCCACCAGAATAGTGCAACCATCCAGTAGTGGATGGCCTATTACAACCTAACTGGAGACCTAGATGATGATCCAACTAAAATATACATACCGAAGACAGAGGGAACACAACAAATAGAGGGAAGTGACATTTCCAGTGACCAGTTCCTAAAACCACTGAAAATCAAGAAAGTAAATATTGGGTCACTAGAGAACCTGAAGTTCACCAATATAGGGGATTATTGGGATGAAGAGATCATCACAAAGCTCACATACTTGATGCATGCATATCAGGATCTATTCCCTACCAATTTCTCAAAGATGAAGGGGATAGTAGGAGATTTAGGGGAGATGAAAATACCCCTGCGACCAGATGCTAAACCCAGTAGACAATGATCATACAGAATGAACCCTAGGTATAAGGAAAAGGTAAAGACAAAATTGGATGGCATGCTTGATGCAGGAATCATACAACCTGTAGAGGAATCAGAGTGGATCAGCCCTATAGTGATCTAGGACAAAAAGACAATGGGTGAATTCAGGATCTATGTAGACTTGCGGAAGCTGAATGATGCATGCTTGCACGACCCATTCCCAACACCATTCATAGATGACGTACTTGAAAATGTAGGTGGAAAAGAGATGTATTAATTCATTGACGGCTTCTCTGGCTATCATCAAGTCAGAATCGTGCAAGAGGATCGCCACAAAACAACCTTTGTCACAGAATGGGGATGCTATCAGTATATGAAAAAATTGCGATTATTCCCAACTTACCCCCACCTACATCAGTCATGCAACTCAGATCAGTGTTGGGACATACAAGCTACCACCAGAAGTTCATCAGAGGATATGCAACGATCACTGCACCCATGGAGAAATATTCAAGAAAGATGCAAAGTTATTGTGGACAATGGAGTGCCAAGAAAGCTTGGATAAATTAAAAACTGCCATGGCCACTGCGCCAATACTTGTATTATCGGACTGAAAAAATGAGTTCCATGTGCATGTAGATGCGTTGTATATCGCGGTTGGAATAGTCCTAACACAACCAGGAGAGGGTGCGCTTGACCAATCTATTGATTTTACTGGCAGTAAACTGTCAACAATAGAAAATAACTATATGAAGACAGAAAGAGAAGGCCTTGCTATGGTCTACGCATTTCAGAAATTTCAACACTATTTGTTGGGTGGACATTTTCATATGTACACCGATCATTCAGCGCTGAAATACCTAGTCAACAAGCTAGTGTTGGGGGGGAATATCTATAGATGTATTCTCCTATTTCAAGAGTTCAATTTTGAGGTCACTGTTAAACCTAGTTGACTAAATGTTGGACCCGACCACCTATCAAGGATAGAAAGTGGTGAAGAACCAATGAGCCCCGAAGATAACTTGCTCGATGTGCAACTATTTTTGATCCACATGAGGGAATATTAGAACCATGAGTTTAATGCCATCATTAATTTTCTAAGCACTGGACATGCACCAGAAGGAATGGAAACTAATAAAAAAAACACTTGGTCTTCAAAGCTGCTGATTATATGTTGATCATGAGGCATCTATATAAGCTGGGCATGGATGAAGTACTGTGTCGCTGTGTCTTTGACTATGAATGAAAATGGGTTATGAGTGAAGCACATGTTGGTGTCATAGGAGGACACTATGGGGGAAAAATGACTGTGCAAAAAATGCCACAAGTAGGATTATGGTGGCCAACCATACACATGGATACTAAGAGTTTCTGTCGGCATTGTGATATCTGCCAAAGAACAGGAAAACCATCACGCCATGACAAAATGCCACTGGTGCCGTAGATATCCCTCTAATAATTTGATAAATAGGCCGTTGATTTCATTGGACCTATCATCGCACCAGGAAAGAGGACTGGTGCATGCTACATTATCACTGCGAAAGACTATTTAACTAGATGGGCTGAAGTCGTGCCTATCAAATATTGCACCACTGTGACTGTGGCAAAGGTTTTGTTTGAAAACGTAGTGACTAGATTTGGCTGTCCAAAGATTCTCCTAAGTGACCAAGGTACACATTTTTTTAACAAAGTGATTTATGAGCTCGCTTCAGATTTCTAGATCCAACATAAGAAGACAACACCCTATCAACCTCAGGCAAATGGAACGGTCGAAGATTTCAACAAGATTTTGGAGAATGCATTGACCAAGGTATGCAACATGCACCAAGATGATTGGGATAAAAAATTATCTGCTATGCTATGGGCATATCACACAACTTGAAAGCGACTAATAGGTCACACCCCATGGAAGGTTGGTATATGGACAATAAGCTGTTGTCCCAATGGAATATATTGTGCCAAGCCTATGGATTGCTGTACTGACAGAGATGACTGACGGAGATGCCATCGAGCAAAGGCTGTCATAGCTCGTTCAGATAGAAGAGGAATGATTCATCATAGTATACCATCAGAATGTGGAGAAGCAAAGACAAAAATCATGGCATGATCGCCATATCTGGGTGAAGCCATTTAAAGTTGAAGGACTTGTATTGCTGTATGGTGGCAAGTTTTTCAAACACCCAGTTAAACTAAAGACACATTGGCTTGGGCCATATGTGGTTGCACACATCACTGATGCAGGCGCAGTAAAGTTACATAAGATCGATGGAACATATGTTGTAGGAATAGTCAATGGAAGTTGCCTAAAGCCATACTACAATGGTTGCAACATGCCTGGCTAGCACCCGTTGAAGGAAAAAAAAAGAGAGAAAGAGAGAGAAAGGAAGCTGTTATGTCGCACGTTGGAGACATACGCATGTAGAAGCACAAGGAAAAACAGGACATGCAAGAAAAGGCGAAAAGCATATGGAAAGGCGGCAATGACAGACTGTCTGCAATAAGATATTTAAAAGAGGACATCCAACAAATATTGAGGCGACTGTTGGGCTCTGATCTACTGATGCAAATCAAACCTTAAATTAATATCAATCCAGGTTGGTAGACTTAGAGGCATATCCAAGTATCAGGACTCAAAGCTAGACTTGTTTGGTAATCTAGTTATCTATAAAATGAGCCTATTAAAAGATCGAGTTACTGTGACTTAAAAACAAAAAATCCCTTTACAGGAACAACTTCATTTGTTGTTTCATTTGCACAACAAATCATATGTGAAAGCAATTTGTATATGAGAGCACTGAAATAAATAAAAATGAATTAAATCTAACCCTGAAATATGAACAACGAGATTCTGTCTATTATCCCAGTGCTGAATAAACAATTAATCATTAATTTCCCTTACAGGAAAGCATTCATAATTTATAATTGTTCTTAACGCTTCATCATTGAATAAGCAGCGATGTACAACATAATGAAATCGTAGTCTGAACCATTCCTTCAATATATAATCAATAAAATGACAGAGCTTATAAAAATGCAAGTGATGTACAACATACTGAGATCGTAACCTGAACCATTCTACAGCATACAATTAAGGAAATAACAGAGTTGGTAAAATTGATTGAAGGCAATTTAATTAATTCTGCAATAAGAAAATCGATTCTACAGGAACTAAGACATACCATTAATACAATCCAAATCGTTGCAACAATCCAAATCACATTCACTGGTAGTAAAAGGGGTGTGCAAACTCGACAATGGGGGCCCTCCAATGCCTCGTTCACACACACAGTTGAAGAATTACAGAACTTAAACTTTAAATGTATTCACCATAAAATTGATCACACAGTAATAAAACCACGTGGCTTAGAAACAATATGCGTTTTTCCCAAATCGTGATGTCTTTTCTTCTCTACTTTGCAAAGTACTTATACAAATTCTTGAAAATTAGAAATGCTACTATTCTGGAAACTAATTAATGAAACAGAGTCCTCGAGATCCTCTATCAAATCTGTGGAAATCAACAAAATTGGAACTGCCCTTCTTTTGTGCTGAGTGGTAGCACAGGTGGTCGCCTTTGACTGTGGTTGACTTGACACCTATGAGAGCCACATCATCTATCCGTTAGAAGTTCATCCATCCTTGGACACTGAGGATCTTTTCTCCATCTTTCAGTTCACGCCTAGCTGGCCTGCAAGTGCTCAACCTTGGAGACATTATGGGAAGTTAGGACATCCTGTAATCTTGAATAAAAATCTTAGTTTAAATGCTTTAAAAATCTCAAAACTCAATTTATTAAAAAGTAATGACATTTATACCTTTTAACCAAAGTTTGTGGGCGAACTTTAAAGCTTTATAAATCAGTATGAAGGTTTTATGGAGGAAAAAGGGAGATATCTAGGAGACAAAAAGAGGTCAAAATGGTGCCCAACATCTCCCCCAAGAGGAAGCTTTTGCATGTCCCCATGCCAAAAATTTTGACCCTGTTTAAAACCAAAATTTTGCTGCTGATCATCTTGCTTCTAATCTCCTGTCTGTGATGATGCATCTGTTGAAGCTCGAGATGCATAGAGGACCTTCAGTCTTTCATACTTAGCTTTATAAATATTCTTTTGCTTATACCATTTGTATGCATGTTTAGAAATGCGTGTCCTCTGAACCTTCAGCTTCCAATTGACTTCCCTTAACATTTCATTCCTTTGCTCTAGTTCCTTTATTTCAAGTTTCAATCTCTTAATCTCTTTATTGTTTTTAGAAGTCTTCTTCTTCTTCATTTTCATTGGAAGCTGCTCAGAATGGGTATTTATCCCCAATTCTTCATTCTCTTGTGCTGAATCTTCTTTCTTTTCCTCTTCCATAGTTTGTGGCTTTGAGAAAAGAGAAGCTGAACCTTTGAGTATTTCCTGTCTTGACTGCTTTTCTTTTCCCTTCTCTTGCTGATCCAAGAAGAGATTGATTCTCTTTGTCTGCTTGATCACTTCATCAGTGTCCTGGATATCCTGCCCTATTTCATCTGCTGGCTCTTCTTCTTCTAATGCTGACTGGCTTCGAGCTTGCTTGTACTTCCTTGGCTTTCTCTGGTAGGTGGTGAAGATCTGATCTTGTTTTTGATACTGTTTTTCTTCTCTCATCACACTTCTAGTTCGTATCCTTCTCTGAGGCTGTTTTGAACTTGCTGCCTCAGAGTTGTCTTCTTCATCAGTAATTAGCAACACCTCTTTCTTTTTCTTCTTCCCCTTTGGTGGTTTTGAGCTTGTTGCCTCAGGGTATGTTATCATCAATAATTCATCTTCTTTTAAACCTTCTTCAAGGAATTCTTCCTATTCTTCAAACTGATTGTGAACTAAAAATCCTGACCATGTCAAATTTTGCTTTTGTAACTCATGCTAGATGATGATTTTGATGAGTCCACAGTGAAAAAGGCTTGTCATTTTGTCTTTTGTACACCTTTGGACAGCCTTAGCCATCTTAGTTAAACTTTGTAACAGAAAATAGGGCATATTGATCTCACATTCACCTTTTAAATGCTGTAACAACTTGATGTGGTAAAGATAAACAATGCTGAACCGGCCCTCACAAGTAATGAATTTTTGGATAACATAAACTATTTCATCCCAGGGATGAATGAGCCAGCTTCTTGGAATCCCTTTCTTCCAATTTACTGACCTTGCTCTTGATCTGCACAGAAATGGTATCCATGATTTCTCTTTGAACTGTTTAGTCTTGAAAAATCTTTCTCCTTGCTGTGGCAGGCCAGTAATTTGTGCTAAGATGTCTTCTGACAGTCTGAAGTGCAAGTTTCCAATTATAACCCTTTCTCCATCAAAGGTTTCAGAAAAAGCTAGACTAACCTGCTCATTATGCCCATCAAACTTTTCAAAGAAAGTTACCCACTGCTTATTTTCAAAAATCTCCATGCAATTCTCATGAATATCAGTGGGATTGAATTTCGATGGTTCTAGTCTAGATGACATTTTGAATTTGAATAGGAAATAGAAACCTTTCAATTTTCAACTTTGCCTTTGTTTTCTTATCCCCAAAACAATACTGTAAAAATGTAGAATTGCTGTTGGTCTTAGCAGAGTATTTGGCAAAGAAAGGGTTTAAATTTTACCTCCTTTCTGATGTAACAGTCTTCACTTCTTCCTGCGTGATTTCCACAGCAATTGGTGTCTGCACACTTCCTATAATCTACAGCTTCCTTCTCACTGACTGTCTTCACTTCTTCCTGCGCGATTTCCACAGCAAATGGTGTCTGCACACTTCCTATAATCTACAGCTTCCTTCTTACTATCAATTATCTCCCACAGCAGTTGATTTTGCAGAGAAAAACAATTGGATTCGGTTCCAAGAAAAATGACCAAGTCGTGGTCCCCAATTTCACCAATTCACAATACAAAACTCAGGCATATTTGGATGCTATCGTGGGGCATATAACCACATTTTTTCTTTGTCATCATTACATGAACGTGCCACTTCATTCAATTACTCATTCAGAAAAGAAATGAAAGGTAATGTTTTAACATGTTTTGATTTCTTTGCATGCCCCAATGTGTAATGAACAAGCTATAATATTCATTTTAATTTCTTTGTATGCCCAACGTTTAATGAACAAGCTGTAATATAGGGATTTATTCTCTTAAAGTAAACTCCTTTTCCTTTTGAAGATGTGCTGAAGATATACATGACCATTGTTTTTTTTTATATTTAAATTCTATATGTTTACTTAATGCATGATGCACTAAATACATATACATATAAAACATTAGAAATTTCATGTTCTATTTTTCTTAAAACATTTCACTTTCTGCTGAGAAGGAGACCCTGTTTATCTTTCTGCCAAGAAGAAGACCCTGCCTGTAGAATGCAGTATATATCCTGTAGAATGCAGTATATATTTTGGCCATTTAAAACTTGCTCTTAGGTTTGATTTTGACCACCATATTGACCCCTAGGGTAGGATAATGGAAAATAAATGGAGTGCTGGCAGAGACTAATGGAAAGTAAATGGGATGCTAGCAGAGACTGTCAGGATAAAATAGGCAGTCAATCTTACTAGGACAGGTAAATATGTCATCACTTTGAAACAAAGAACCATGAAACTTTTAAAACACAAAAACTGAAAAATTCTTACAGACTTTGCTTGATATCCTTGTATGATGAGCTTGCTGCCTGATGAAGCTGGTTTGCATTTATCTCTGATTCATTTCTGTCCTTCTGATGTCTTTTGTTTGCCATCTCAGATTCCTTCTACTTTGCTGAAAGTCAGGTCCTTCTATAAATTTCTTCTGCCTTACTGGAAGTCAGGTCCCTCTGCATTGTTAAAAATCACTGTATTGCTAGAAATCAGGTCCCTTCTGCATATGAAAAAGACTTGGAGGGTTTCAAAGAAGCATAAAAATGTTTATCCCCCTAACAGGCCTATTTATTGACTTGTCCTCAAGTCAAACAAGATCGTCATTATTGGAAATAAAACTATGTAAAAGACATAAAATTTGAAAAATATTTTTGGTGAATTTTCAATGGCCAAGCGAACCTAGTTTTCCATGGAAAATTCAAGTTTATATTGTGCCAATGACCTGGTTTTCACAACTAAACTTTTTTTTTCTTGTTTATATATATATTTTTTTATATTTGTTTTTTTTTTTTCGATTTTTGTTTTCTTTTTCTCTTTTGTTTTTATTTTTTAAAAATCAGAGCAGTTAAGAAGTAAGTGAAGGAGAAACACTGAGGTGTCTATCCAGCACTTCCATTTCTTGTTGCTATGAAATCTGCTGTATAAAATCTTCCTTGTTGATAGGCTTGGTATACAATTTGAGCGGATGGCCATTGACCACAAATGTGCGTGCTTCATCATCGATGGTTTGAAGTTTGACTGAGCCATTGTCATATACTTCAACAATCTCATATGGGCCAAGCCAGTGAGTGGTGAATTTGGCTTTGAAGTCTTTGAACTTTGAGTCAAACAATAGTGCCCAGTCACCAATGTGAAATTGCTTCTTTTTAATTAACTTGTCATGCCATTGAGCTCTCTGTTGTTGTATCAGAATATTGTGTTCTATGGCAGCTTGTCTCATCTCATCTAGTTGATTCAGCTGAAGTATTCTTTCTTGCTGAGCCTCAGAAAGATCCATGCCCAAATCTACTGCTAACTTGAAGGTATGAATTTGAAACTCTATAGGGAGGAGGACTTGCTTACCGTAAACAAGTTGATAAGGGGAAAAACCAGTACTATTTTTCCAAGTGATCCGGTATGCCCATAAAGCTTCAGTAAGCTTAGCTGACCAATCCTTCCTATGAATCTGAACAATTTTGGTGATGATGCCTTATAAAGTCTTGTTTGTAGATTCCACTTGGCCATTTGCTTGTGGATGGTAAGGGGTAGACTTTCTGTGCTTGATCTTGTACTTTTCTTCTATCTCCTGCACTAGTTTGGAAGTAAACTAGGAACCTTGATCAGTTACAATCTCTCGAGGCACCCCAAATCTGACAAATATCTCCTCAAAAAGAAAATTTACCACAGTTTGCTTAGTGGCTCTTGGTAAAGGTTTGGCCTCTACCCACTTAGTAGCATAGTCCATACAGACCAAAATGTACTTCTTCCCTTGTGATGGTGCATCAATTGGACCAATGAAGTCAAGGGCTGACTTTTCAAACGGTTCAATGAGGATTTGTGGTTTGAGTGGCATTTCATCAGACCGGACTGGCTGTCCCATCCGTTGACAAGTATCACAACTTATAACATACCTTTTAGCATCTTTGAAAATAGAGGGCCAATACTACCCCAAATTGAGTATCTTGTATGCTGTTCTTTTATCTGCAAAATGCCCACCACATGGTTCATCATGACATGCCTTTAAAATATCTAAAATTTCATCCTGTCGTACACATCTTCTGATAATTAGGTCATATCCTGTGTAAAAGAGATCACCATTAACCCATATATGCCTAGCACTTTGTTTAATAATCTTTTTCTTTTCTTTAGATGAAATAGAGGGTGGTAGTTGACCTGATGATAAGTAATTGGAAATATCAGCATACCAAGGAGTAATAACAGAAATGGAAAATAGGTGTTCATCAGGAAAACTATCTAAAACAGGAACAACCTCACCAGTATTGTGCAAGCGAGACAGGAAATCTGCCACTTGATTTTCTCGTCCAGGTCGATCTAGAACAGTGATATTGAATTCCTGCATTAATAACAACCATCTAGTAATCCAACCATTAGTGATAGACTTATTCATTAAATATCGTAAGGCTGAATGATCTGTATGAACAAAAGTTTCATAGACAGTTATGTAATGACGGAATTTGTTTACAACATGAACCACTGCCAACATTTCCTTTTCAGTGACTGTATAGTTCAACTCTGCAGGTGTCAGATTTTTACTAATAAATAGATGGCAAAAGTCAAAGTATGTTCTTTTTGTCCCAATGAGGCCCCTATTGCGGTAGCAGAGGCATCAGCAGAAATATGGAAAGGCAATGTCCAATTTGGTCCCCTTAAAATGGGAGCAGTTGAGAGCTTCTCTTTAAGTGTCTGAAATGCAGATTGATAGTCAGTATCCCAATTAAAAGGCACATCCTTTGAAAGAAATTTAAACAATGGCAGAGCTATCTTACTAAAATTTGCAATAAATCTACGATAATAGCTTGCATACCCTAAAAAGCTTCTTACATCTGTTTGAGTTGTTGGTTCAGATAAATTTTCAATGATTTGAATTTCAGCAGGATCTACTTTTATTCCAGATGCAGAAATGTGATGTCCTAAAACTATCCCTTCAGTCATCATCATAAAACACTTTTTGTTACTAAGGGAAAGATTTGAGTCAACACACCTTTTTAAAATTTTCTCCAGGTTTGCCAAGGAATCCTCAAAGGTACTTCCATACACAAAAAAATCATCCATGTAAATTTCAACACACTCATGAATCAGATCTGCAAAGATGGCCAAGACTGCCCTCTCAAAGGTAGCTGGGGCATTACATAAGCCAAAAGGTAAAAACTTGTAGGCATATGTGCCCCAAGGACATGTAAAGGTGGTTTTGTCCTGGTCTTCTTTTGCAATACTAATTTGATTATACCCACTGAACCATCTAGAAATGAAAAATATTCTTTTCCAGCTAAGGTATCCAACACTTGATCAATGAAAGGAAATGGAAAATAGTCTTTTAATGTTGCCTTATTTAACTCCCTGTAATTCACACATATGCGCCATTTACCATTATTTTTAGGAACAACAACCAAGGGAGAAACCCATTGGCTGTCGGAGATGGGGTAAATAAATCCTACTTTTAACAACTTCTGCAACTCTTCCTTGACTATTTCTTTTAGTATAGGGTTCATTCTTCGTTTTGGTTGTCTAAGAGGTCTAATTTTATCATCTGTGTAAATGTGGTGAGTGCATGTCTCATGATGAATACCTAGCATATCAGTGTACTCCAAAGCAAATGCATGGGAATGTTTATTCAGCAAGGAAACCAATTGTTCTTCCTATGATGTAGTAAGATGTGCACTTATATTAAACTGTTTTCCTGGACTAATTTCAATTGTCTTACTTTGAATATCTGTGATTGAATGAACATTAAAAATATCATGTAGTGCCAATGCTAGAGAATGTACTATGCAATTTTCCTGAAAATTATAACCCAAAACTTGATCGGCTACAACATATTGCATATCTCTTAATTCTTCAAAAATATCAGGTTCAACAATAAAATAATCTAACAAATCTTCGTTGTTTTCTTCCTGAAAATCAAAGAACTGATTGATACTCAGGACAGGCTGAATCACTTCTTCTTCTTGTTCCTTAGTCTCATTAATCCATGACAGCTGATCTAGGGTAGAAGGTCTTTGGGTAGAAGGGTAAAGTGTAATTTGTTTTCTCTCTGTCCCATGTGAAATGAGCATACTACCTGACCTACACCCTATGAAAGCATCTGCTGTTGCCAACCAGGGTCTGCCAAGAATCAATGGGTGACCTCCTAGGTTAGACTTTGGCTGTAGCACTATGAAATCAATGGGATACTCCCAGGAGTCTAAAGAAACAATGATATCTTCTAAGACCCCTTCAGGTGTAATTTTAGACATATCAGCTAATTCTAAGACTGTTGTGGTTGGTCTGAGATTTGTCAAGTGAAGGTATTCCATTGTCTCTAGTGTCATGACATTAAAGGCAGCACCTAAATCGATCAATGTTTTTGGAATTAAAAAATTATTAATAGTAATTGTAACCATTGGGATCCCAGGATCTACATACTTTTCAATGAAAACAGTATTAGACATTAATCCTGCTAGATTGCTTACCACATGAATTTTTGATGGATCCTTCTTTCTTTTATTAAGACATAATTTTTTAACTGCTTTAGTGTAAATTGGAATATCCTTTATAGCCTGCAGTAGAGGAATTTTGACATATACATTTGTTAACTCATTCAAAACATCAAAATCAGGTAGGGAGAGTGAAGGTTTTTCTTTAACCAACCTTTCTGGAAAAGGAGGTGTATAAGATACTAATGTTTTCCCTTTTTGATTGTGATTTTCTGACTGAGATTTTTCTATATTTAATTTTTTTGAAGTTTTCTCATTTTCTGTTTGTTCTTCTAAGATAACAGGAGATTCTTTTTGTAAGGTTTTCCCAGATCTTAAATTGATATTTTGCAGTGGGAGGATTGAGTAAGGGAGTGCCATTCCATCATCAACATTATACATAGGTCTGTCTATTTTATTATTTGGATTTGGAATTGGCTGAGCTAGTAATTGTGTGGGCCGAGGTGGAGGCTGATTGGATGGAAATTGAAGCTGTTGAGGTGGTGGACCCAACTGAGGAGCCATGTTGTTGGGTTGTTGAAAAGATGGGACTTGGAAAGATGGGGCTTGGACTTGATTCTGCTGGTATTGGGGATAGGCTGAAGGTTGTTGATAGGGCTGCAAATAGGCCTGCTGATATGTTTGGTTACCATGGTCATAACCTCTCCAATTTGAAGCAGATTGGGCTAATGGAGGAGACCAAGTTTTCCAGGGCATGGGTGCACTCCATGAATTCTAAATAGGAGTTTAATAATTTGTATGAAACTGCTGCATAGGATCTTGAGACATACCTGAGAACCGTGGCTGCCAAGGTATTCATTGTCCCATAAAGTAGAGAGACTCCATGCTTTGATTCTCCTCCATTCGAGCTGCCTGGAATTCTTTCAATCTGGGGTAGTCATCAGTTTTGTGATTAAAAGTACATAAGCCACAAATTTCAACAGCATTTAAAGGACATTCTTTTAGTGGGTGTTTTTTTTCTACATTTAGGACAAAAGATAGACAAAGCATGATCTTGCTGGTTCTGTTGTTCTTGTCTCTTCTTGGTTTTTGCTACTTCAACTTGTGTGCCCAAGGTACTCAATAAATCAGTCTTGAATTCTTCTAGCAGATTTCCAAGCTCAGCTCTAGAGATGCCACTGTTTGCAGATCTAGTTACTTTGGTAGTGATATCCCTTTTTCTAGTTCTAGCCTTTCCTCTTGAATATTTCTGACATAAATCTTGTATCTCATCAAAGGGAAGGTAAGAGATGTCACCTTTGCCCATAACATTCAAAATATCCAAATACTCTTCTCTTATCCCTTTAAGAAATATTGTTCTAATCATCTCTGGTGTCAAAGAATTGTATTTAGATTTCTGTAGGTTGTATGAGAATCTTTCCAAATACTCCTCCAAGCTGTCATCTTCCTATTGAGTCATTCCAAAAATGTCATCTTTTAGATCCTTTGATCTACAATAGGCCTGATATTTTCAAAGAAAGATCTTCCTCATCTCATCCCAGCTAGTAATAGAATGCTCTCCTAAGCCCATGAACCATTTCAAGGTAGCTGCTTTAAGGGTAGCAGGGAAAAGACGAAGCTTATGGGTGTCATCAGTGTATCCATAAGTTTGACACAAGATATCAAACTCGAATAGGAAAGAGTTAGGATCTTCAGAGGTTAGGCCATAGAAGTTTGGTAAGACAGATGGTGGGATATTCTTCATTTTTACCTCTTCCCCTAGGATAATGCTAGTGTCCAAAATGGGAAATTTAAAGGTGGATTCCTGATCTCCTTCGGTTCTTTCATCCCTCTCTTGTCTCCTTTCTTCTTCCCTTTCATGTCTCATCTCTTCTTCTCTTTCATGTCGACTCTCTTCTTCTCTTCTCTCTTGTCTTCGTTTGTTTTCTATTTCCAACATCCTCTCATATTCCCTTCTCTGTTCTGTAGTTGGCCCTTTTTGTTAGTTTTTAATCACATTAAGCTAGCATTATGATCTTAGGATATTTTCACTGAGAGAATAAAAAGCACATCAATAAACATAAGCACATCACAAGAGACAAGAGACACAAAGAGATTTTCCTCGGGGAAACCATAAAGGAGAAAACCCCGCAACTTCCTCTAAGATAAAATCAACACCAAAACAGTAAGAGATCTCCCAAAACAGTAGTAGTCTTCTATCTTCTGTGTAGGCCCAAAATTTCCTTCTCCAAAAGTGCGCCACACTTGAGAGAGCAAGTGATGTATTTCACAAGTGATAAATAGAGAGTCTCTCACTCTCTATTTATATTCTTCCATTGACTTGAAGTGCACTCAATCATGTCGGCCCAACTAACAATTACTTACTCGAGCCTACACCTTAATTAGTGTATAATAACTCAAGTGCCCCGAAACTATGGGGACTTACCTAATGACTTGATATGACTTGATTACATTATTAATCCTCCCGATCGGAACATCGGGGCATGATCACATGACTCAAATACATAATAGAAACATCCCGGAATAAACATCGGGTTACAACACATAATATACATAGAAGAATACATTCCGAAGTTACATATACATCAAAACTCCCTCTTAACTAGGAAGGTATTCTTTCGACACAATTTTCAGCACTGGTCTTCTTCTCTTGTTCTTCTCTGTATCAGCTGGATCATCTCGTATTCAAGTCATCTTCATCTTCAAGTCATATTTGTCTTCAAGTCATCTTCACTGGATCTGGACCATCTCTCGATCTGGATCATCATAGAACATCATCACTGGATTTGGATCATCTCTCGATCTGGATCAACATAAAACATCATCACTGGATCTGGATCATCTCTCGATCTGGATCAACATAAAACATCATCACTGGATCTGGATCATCTCTCGATTTGGATCAACATAAAACATCATCACTGGATCTGGATCATCTCTCGATTTGGATCAACATAAAACATCATCACTGGATCTGGATCATCGCTCGATCTGGATCAACATCACTGGACTGGATCTAGATCATCACTCGATTTGGATCATCACTGCTGGATCATCATTACTAGATCTGGATCATCACTCGATCTGGATCAACACTGGTGCTATCTCATGATTCTTCTCATCATAGGAAGTTCTATAGAGCTAGCCCTTTTTCATGCTGGTTGTAGGCTTACCCTCATGTAGGTCTTCGCCCAGCACTTACATCTGACCTGCTCATCAGAAAGGCATGCCCAACACTCACATCTGATCATGTAGTAAACTACAATCCCATCAGAAAGGCCCAGCACTCACATTCACTAGCATGATAGGACACGCCTACTATCATCTGTGAAATGGCTCAGCAATTACAACCACCAGCATGATAGGACACACCTACTATCATCTATGGAAAGGCACAACGCTCACATCCACCAGCATGGTAGGACACACCTACTACCATCTGTGGAAAGGCTTAGCACTTATAATTACTAGCATGGTAGGACACACCTACTACCATCTGTGAGAAGGCTGTGCACTTACAATCACCAGCATGGTAGGACACACCTACTACCATCTGTGAGAAGTTTCTGCACTTACAATCACCAGCATGGTAGGACACACCTACTACCATTTGTGAAAAGGCACTGCACTTACAGTCACCATCATGATAGGACACACCTACTATCATCTGTGAAATGGAACAGCACTTACAGTCACCATCATGATTGGAGACACCTACTATCATCTGTGACAAGGCTCAGCACTTACATCCATCCAGGAGGAAACACATCCTGCTCACAATGATGGAAGGGCATGCACTCATATCTGATCATGAGGGGAACACATCCCAGCAATCATATCAGAATGGCCCCCAGTCCTCCTTGACTGAGCTACCTGGTAACTGACCAGGTGCCTCCATTCTCCTAGAGAATGGCAGTTGCCCTTGCATCCGACCTGCTCGTCGGAATGGCCAACACTCACATCTGACATGGAAGGAACTTAATCCTTTAGCCATGAACATAATGGTTCAGCCCTTACATCTGATCAAGTGGGAACACATGCCTCCATCACATCAGAATGGCTACTCAGTTCTTACACTGAGTGTTCCTCGTAACTGACCAGGTGCCTCCATTCCTAGAATGGAAATTGCTCTTACATCTGTCCTGCTCGACAAAATGGCCAGCACTCATATCTGACATGGAAGGGAGCAACCCTCTCACCATGACAGAATGGATCAGCCCTTACATCTGACCTGCTCGTCAGAATGGCTATGGATCTCAGCACTCATATCAGTCATGGAAGGAACCAATCCTCTCACCATAACGGAATGACTCAGCCCTTACATCTGACCATGGAAGGAACCAATCCTCTCACCATGTCAGAATGGATCTGGGTCTCATCACTTTCTCTGGGAGGAAGCCTCGATCTGGAGAACACCAAGTCTCTCTCTGAAGTACTCAAACTTCATCCGAGCCAATGGCTTCGTCAATACATCAGCTATCTATTCCTCCGTCGCAACATACAGGAGCTTCACTGCTCCTCTCTGCACCATATCCATGATATAGTGGTACTTGATCTTGATATGCTTCGACCTGTCATGGAACACTGGATTCTCTGACAACTTCACGCAACTCTGGTTGCAACAGTGTATACAAGTAGCATCCAAAGGGAGATCAAATATATCAGACAGTAGCTTCCATAGCCATACTGCCTCATAACTAGCTGAACAAGCTGCGACATACTCTGCTTCAGCTGTACTCAGTGCCACACAGGATTGCTTCTTGCTAAACCAAGAGATCACATCTAATCCCATACTGAAGCAACATCTTGAAGTACTCTTCCTGTCGATGGCACTGCCTGCCCAATCTGGATCAACATAACCCTCAAGGTTAATCTTCTGATTCGCACCATACTTGAGCTCATAATCAAATTGTACCCTTCAGGTACCTCAGAATATGCTTTGCAGCAATCAAGTGAACACTTCTCGGATCTGTCAGATACTGGCTCAAGGTGTTCACAACAAAGCAAATATCTGGTCTCGTGTTTGTCAGGTACATCAATGACCCAATCATCTGACGATACATCATAGCCTCAACCGTCTTTGATGAAGCATCACTCAATAGCTTCAGGTTTGATGCCATAGGTGTAGCCATAGCCTTGCAGTCCATCATCTCGAACCTCTTCAGGATCTCTACTGCATACTTCCCTTGTCCAAGGAAGATTCCATTTGTACTCTGCCACACCTCCATACCTAGAACAGTAGTGCATCGACACATAACAGGAGCATCACTGGTCTTCCACCTTCAACCTTGGATCAAAGGTTGCAATCCGCTTCACTCTCAGTAAAGCCTAGAATCATCAGTAATATTCCCATCCTGTCATACCATGTCAAACCTCAGGATCTTCTACAATCACTCCCTCTGAAGTGGAGCATCATACTCCCTCTGTCTTTCGTACTCTATGCACTGAAACATTCTGTACTGGAGTGACAAGTAGTATCCATCTAGGATCACTGGATACTAAGATCCTCTATCTTGAACTTCTTCAAAAGTTCATCTTGCACCCATCTGTGAGCTTGTCATCCTCTATCAACCTTGTAGCAAAGGTTAAGATATTCATCAAGCTCATCATGTATGTGTTATCCCATGGGTGTCTTCTGAACTCGTACAAAGCCTTCTTTCATTTGCACACATGATTATGAATGTCATGTGACTTCACTTCTATTAGCTATAAATGTTTCTTTGTAGACTATGCCTTCTCTTCATGAGAAGCCTCATGCTACGAATCTTGCTTTGTATCCCACGATGTTTCCATCTACTGCATGATGGAACTATGAACTTCTCTTCAGGTCTCGATACTACGCCCAGACATCATTCTTCTTGAACTGATCTTCCCTTTCTTCTTGGTGGCTGGAAGGTTCTGCATCAATGATGTCACTGCACTCGTCATATTATTCTTTGTCTTTGAACTGACGTCACTTGTTCTTCGGAACAAGTCTTCATTCTTCTTTGCTTGTAGGCGATTATGTATACGATCTTTCCTACAAGTCAAATGCAATTGTATGGTTATAACATTTCATAAAGAATATTCATACTGGAAACTACTTATGCATAAATATATGATCATGCAACAGT
>LPNX010892700.1:3814-40843 GCA_001517045.1 Pseudotsuga menziesii | reverse complement strand
TGTGAAAGGCTTCTAACCTCGTCTCCCTTTGAAACTGGAACCTCCATACTCATGTAGGTGTCCAATCCATTTTCTTCAGAGAGATCATATACTTCCAGGATTGGAAGTTGTCAAATTCCGCAAGCTTGTCACCAAACTGATGTGATATATCATATTGAAATGAGAACCTCAAATGGAAATAGCAAAGGATTAGATCTTACTGATTTGAGGTGTCCGTCCTTGTCCCGGAATTCGCTGATCTAGGGTTTGTCGCAGAAACCCTAATTTTCAAAACTTGGAATCTTTCAGATCTGATTGGACAAACAGATATATATCTTCAAATGGAGCTATCCAATGTACTCCTTTTCTGAAAACAGTGGAGGGAAACTCCCGGAACAGGAAGCCCTAATTTTCCAATTTCTTCTGCAGAAATTCCTGTTACTGTTTCTGTGATATCTTCGAAATTAATGCTCCTCTGTGTCTGAAATTTCTCACTGAGGTAAAATCGCATGTCCCTAATCCAGAACCATAGGTTTCATCAGAATTTGTTTCACCATTTGGGATTTATGATCATTTTCCCAAGGTGACCTGTTACAGGACTGTTCAGAACATCGAAGTTGTACGGAATACCACGTGTCACTGGTTCATCTTCTGAGTCTGATATTCAGACCACCAAAGCTACATTCTGTGCCATTTCTGGAACATCTTTAGGAATTCCATTTGGACCTCTGTAGCTCAAGATATTGCAAGATATCCCCAGATGTCCTGTTCAGGGATGAATTCTGGAAGAGGCTGGAACCCTAACTTGGAGAGATCATATCGCCTAGAGTACAGCGAATCAGAGTCTGATTTTTGGACACAAGTGTCATCAGGATTTTATATTCGGCCCTTGAAATTTTCAGCTTCTTAGACTTCACCAATATCGGAATATAGCGACTGTACCAAAACTTAGCAGTTTTAGTATTTAGGGTTTCTCCTAGCTCAGGGTCAAACTAGGGTTTGACTTTCCCAGAGTTTCACCCAACCAAATTTCTTAATCCAGGTCTCTAAACTTCGGTTTTGATGAGGAGAAAAATCCTATGCTGGCCTCACTCAAAAATTCATCTTCTGTATAAAGCCCTAATTTCCGCATCGAAGACTGAAAATGCTCAGAATCAAATTCCGCTTCGATAGAAAGATGCGCCCTAAGTAGGAGAGTTGTTCCACCTTACTTTTGCTGAAAATATGTGGAGGAAGATCCATAAACTAGGAATCCCTAGTTCTTTTATCTGCACAATGTCTTCTTCTCAAGTTAGCTCTGATACCATGTTAGTTTTTCATCACATTAAGCTAGCATTATGATCTTAGGATCTTTTCACTGAGAGAATAACAAGCACAGCAATAAACATAAGCACATCACAAGAGACAAGAGACACAGAGAGATTTTCCTCAGGGAAACCATAAAGGATAAAACCCCGCAACTTCCTCTAAGATAGAATCAACACCAAAACAGTAAGAGATCTCCCAAAACAGTAGTAGTCTTCTGTCTTCTGTCTAGGCCCAAAATTTCCTTCTCCAAAAGTGCGCCACACTTGAGAGAGCAAGTGATGTATTTCACAAGTGATAAATAGAGAGTCTCTCACTCTCTATTTATATTCTTCCGTTGAATTGAAGTGCACCCAATCATGTCGGCCCAACTAACAATTACTTACTCGAGCCTACACCTTAATTAGTGTATAATAACTCAAGTGCCCCAAAACTGTGGGGACTTACCTAATGACTTGATATGACTTGATTACATTATTAATCCTCCCGATCGGAACATCGGGGCATGATCACATGACTCAAATACATAATAGAAACATCCTGGAATAAACATCGGGTTACAATACATACGATACATAGAAGAATACATTCCGAAGTTACATATACATCAACAATTTTGATGTTTCTTCCTCAACCATTTTAGAAGTACCCACTGTTGAGATGAATCCTTTTGGAAAAGAAGGTCCTGTTACTTTTGTTTTTGGGGGGTTTTTGATAAATATTCCTTTCTCGTCTCTTTGTCTTGACATAAAACTAAATCTACTCTATGTTTTTGTTGAAATTTTTGTTTTTATCAGAGAACTAAAGTTCCTAAGCCTGCTTCTACAATGCCTCCCCGACAACAGCGCCAAATGTTGGGCTTTGATCTACTGATGCAAATCAAACCTTAAATTAATATCAATCCGGGTTGGTAGACTTAGAGGCATATCCAAGTATCAGGACTTAAAGCTAGACTTGTTTGGTAATCTAGTTATCTATAAAATGAGCCTATTAAAAGATCGAGTTACTGTGACTTAAAAACACAAAAATCCCTTTACAGGTACAACTTCATTTGTTGTTTCATTTGCACAGCAAATCATATGTGAAAGCAATTTGTATATGAGAGCACTGAGATAAATAAAAATGAATTAAATCTAACCCTGAACTATGAACTACGAGATTCTGTCTATTATCCCAGCGCTGAATAAACAATTAATCATTAATTTCCCTTACAGGAAAGCATTCATAATTTATAATTGTTCTTAACACTTCATCATTGAATAAGCATCGATGTACAGCATAATGAAATCGTAGTCTAAACCATTCCTTCAATATATAATCAATAAAATGACAGAGCTTATAAAAATGCAAGTGATGTACAGCATATTGAGATCGTAACCTGAACCATTCTACAGCATACAATTAAGGAAATAATAGAGCTGGTAAAATTGATTGAATGCAATTTAATTAATTCTGCAATAAGAAAATCGATTCTATAGGAACTAAGACATACCATTAATACAATCCAAATCGTTGCAACAATCCAAATCTCATTCACTGGCATTAAAAGTGCAGAATCGACAATGGGGGCCCTCCAATGCCTCATTTACACACGCAGTTGAAGAATTACAGAACTTAAACTTTAAATGTATTCACCATAAAATCGATCACACAGTAATAAAACCACGCAGTTCAGAAACAATATGCGTTTTTCCCAAATTGTGATGTCTTTTCTTCTCTGTTTTGCAAAGTACTTATACAAATTCTTGAAAACTAGAAATGCTACTATTCTGGAAACTAATTAATGAAACAGAGTCCTCAAGATCCTCTATCAAATCTGTGGAAATCAACAAAATCGGAACTGCCCTTCTTTTGTGCTGAGTGGTAGCACAGGTGGTCACCTTTGACTATGGTTGACTTGACACCTGTGAGAGCCACATCATCTATCCATTAGAAGTTCATCCATCCTTGGACACTGATGATATTTTCTCCATCTTTTAGTTCACGCCTAGCTGGCCTACAAGTGCTCAACCTTGGAGACATTACGGGAAGTTAGGACATCCTGTAATCCTGAATAAAAATATTAGTTTAAATGCTTTAAAAATCTCAAAACTCAATTTATTAAAAAGTAATGACAATTATACCTTTTAACCAAAGTTTGTGGGTGAACTTTAAAGCTTTATAAATCGGTATGAAGGTTTTATGGAGGAAAAAGGGAGATATCTAGGTGACAAAAAGAGGTCAAAATGGTGCCCAACAGCAACTACGACAACTAAGAGCCATAAATTCGACGCAGTACGAGGAGAATGATGTCATGATTTTTGGTCTCGTCATCCATTCTTGGCATAACTGCCATAACTGTGCTGACACGTAGATCGAAGCACTTGAGCTGCTGAGTTAATGAAGGACCAAATCAACCAAGAATCCCATGTGAACGATTAGACAGCTGAATGATGGCTACAGGACGTGCTAACGGGTATAAGTACCAGGATTCACCATCAAGCAATCCTTTATGCACATAGAGAGAGTGCCGAGAGAACCAGAGCTGAGTCATCACAGAGCCAAAATTCTATCACTTAGTAGGACAACACCCATGGTCATTAATATCCCCAATGACAATGAGCTATCAGACGCAACCGTTATCTTAGGTTTCCCAATTGAAGAAGAAGAAGTAGAATCACTAGAGGTGCAACAAACAGAAACTGACTTGATGGCATGAACCAAGAAACCATATGTCCCCCTGACTGCACCTAGACCCCCACCTGCTCCTCGACCTACAGCTGCTCCTATTAATATCATAACCCCTAGTTCATGCCCTGTGTCAAACCTAGTTTAGAGACCACCAAATGCAGCTACACAGATGATCAGAGAGATGAGCCAGGTCCATGAGATAGAAGCAGGAGGACTGTCTAGAATGCAAATGAAGAAAATGACCAAAAAGCGAAAGGTTACGGCTGTCCCAGATGTTACCGAGAAAGCACCCATGGAAGAAGGCCCGTTGGAGGAAGACACCATGGAAGAAGAATCCCCACCACATAGAGGCCCAAATGTTGAGGAGGACAATGAAAAATTCCCCTTCTATGTCCCACCAAGAAGAGCTGATGCAGAGGAAGTGGTGCTGCTAAATAAGGCCAATAAAAATTTGGCCGCGCCGTGGGTCCCTCAGAACGTCCCCATGCCCAAGAGCCTCATGTCGAAGCTCTTCAAGTTTAACTTCAAGGAATTTGACACACGATAGCAGCTAGGGTTGAAAAGAGATGACTGCATGACCCCTAATTAGACCGACCCAACTGGAACTTAGATACTGAGACCAATACAATGGGATGAAGGAGTTGGCCATGCAGGACTGCTAAACCTGCTATTTATGCCGCATTTCAGCCACATTTTATATGTCAACACATACATGAGATAGCTTTTGGTCTGTTTCCATCGAGGATTCCTATGGCTCGATTGACCATACTCGGTTGACGTTGACCTTATTGCAATGATAACGGGTCTGCCTAAGGAAGGGGACGACCCCACACCCCATTTGGCCCAGAAAAATACCACCGGGATGAAGCAAAAGCATAAGCTACAACGCATCGATAGGGGTTTCCTAATTGGACCTATTAAATATGAAAGCATGTGGTTTGTCACACGGTTCCTCTCTTGTAAGCTGCTACATAAGATGAGGCCCAACCAGTGCACTGTGGAAACAATCGAGCTCGTAGAGATGTGCGCGCTGGGAGGGATCTTCAATTGGTCGCGATATTTGTTGAATGAGATGATAGATGATTCCAAGCAAGCCCAGGAAGATCCCACTTACAAATTTCATTACTCCTGGCTACTCATCTTAATGTCCTTCACTTTGTGGGCTAACCCGCCAGACTCTGTACAGATGGATGTCCCACTACCGTTCCTTGGTGCAAGGTACCACAACTTGTGGGACCAAAAGAAAGATGCAGATTGGTAGAAGGATAAAATGATCAAGTTCTTTTTGCAATCATAGGCACAACACGAGGTTTTCTGTCGATCTCACCGAATCCACGCTGTGATGGTTCACAAGTATGCAGCCTTTATCAATTTTCAAGTCGGTGCCCATAATATGATCTTAGAGCCCAATAAAGACCCATCAAGGCAAGAAAACAATGTAGGGTTCATGGTCACCGACACTGATGTCGATGACATTGTTAAGGAGTGGCCTGAGGAATGGCATGGCCCACTAGCAGAGAATCGGCCTGAGCACATGAATGAAGAAGACCCACCTGTGGACCACAATAATGGCCAAGGAAACTAGGGAGGAAATGATCAAGGAAATTAGTCACAAGAAGAAGAAGAAATAGCTGATGATGCTGGTAGGAATGAATCAGATCATCCTGACTTCAAGAACATGAATCCTCAAGAGAAAACCTAAGTAGAAGTGCAAACACAACAATAAAGACCAGATCAACTGCGCAAGAAAAGAAGAGCAGACAAGACATCTGGAACGAACACATTGACTGAAGATGATGTGCACGAGCTTGCAAATGCTGTCGCTAAAGTTGCGCAAGACAACCTTGCCACTCTGAACACACAACATGTAAGCATTGTTGACCAATTTGGGACCCACTTGAATAAGTTAATAGAATCCATTAATGAGGTCATAGCCACTATGGAGGCTGAGACATATGGCATGGATCCAAGTGTCCCTCTAGTCACACTAGAACTGGTACCTCCAATTAAAGTAAAAATCCAGGTGTAGGTGATGGAGGGAGGAACAATCGAGTTCGATGCAGCTATGCAAGGGATTGAAACCATCCATATAAACTTATCCAGACTGTCTTTGGGTGAATTCTATGAATTTCAATAGGTAGCTGCATCTGAAATACAGCTGAGGGAAAATGTTGTTGCTTATCAAGCAACAAAATGACAAAGGAAGGCGAAGGCACGCAAGGCCCTCCTTAAGGATAAATAGCAGGAAATTGCTGCTCGTGAGCATAGCAGGGTTTCACTTGCTGAAACCATTAAGAGTGTAGTTGCAGAATTCCCACTAGAAGAGGGCTAGGAAGATGAATATTTAGAAGGTAAGGTTTCCTGATTGTTGCACATCATGCAACTAAAGCAACATGTTGAGGAACTGCAGGCTAGGTAGGTACTGAGCACACCTCCAGAGGTCCTCGAGGAGAGAAGAAGAGCAACACAATGAGGCTGTTGAAAAGATCAGAGAAGGAGAAATTCTTTGTACAAAGGTAGCTAAAGCCGTTGCTACAATCTGGGGAGCATTTCTAGAAGATGAATTTGCAAAAAATATAAGGGAAAGTGCGTGATAGGAAGATGAGAAAATCAGTGTCGCAAAGGAAAAATTGAAGAAACTGCCGCTTTAGGAAAAGGTCACTAAGAGTGCAGAGATTAAGAGACTGCAATAGGAATTCTAGTCCCTTTGAGATCAAGAGAGGACTAGGGAAGACGAGCTCCACACAAACCAATTAGAGGCAGCCTGGATCACAGGCCTTATTCAGTCATTGCAGCAGAAACTTGAAACCATCATGCAGTCCTTAGAGGAAGGACCATTAAAACATATTAGTTTCGACAATGTAAAGCAGTTGGCCACACACGTAGAGGAAGTTGCAGGGGAAGTTGCTAAGGTGCAACAGAAGGTGAAGGAATTTCAGGAAAATATTGGTCCCATTGTGCAACCTGGCCCTGTACCAGAGGCATAGATTTTTCAAGGCAAGTAAAAGTTTTGCGGCAGGCCATTTTTGCGGACGAGTGCCTTTTTGCTTAGTGGCTTGGGATGAGCCACATGTGAGTGTTGGTGGAATGTTGGGCTAGAATAAGTACACAAGGAAGAACCAAACACACAATAAAAATGATGAAAAGTGCATGCACGACAAGAGAAAATCAGGCTAAGAAGGAATAAACACATATAAGATAAAAACATGCATGTGAAGGAGAAAGAGGCAGAAGGAAAGTTGCGACAAGGATGTTGTAATAAGGAGTACATATCTGAGTCAGTGGAAGAGGCAAGTAGAGAAGTTAAGGCTGGAAGACGAAATTCAAGGAAGACTGCAGAAGGAAGAGTTAGCGAAAGGAGGAAGGGTAGTTTTGTGGCTATTTATGACTGATATAAACAAGATAAAAGACGTTTCTGCGGATAGTTAATTCCGTGGTTAATGTCTTGCAGGGATCTTATGGCTAGGTATTGGCCAACATTGATGTAAACTAGAGATATTTTGGGTTGTTGAGTCTCTAATAATTGAGTTGTACTCAGTCGACCCTGTGTGGTATTTTAAATACTATATATAGGAGGAACCCGACTTGTATAAGTGTTGGTTGGTTGTTTTTGGTTGGCTTGAGTGGGTTTGTGAGTCATTTACTCAGTAGATTTCTATTGCTAAAGAGTTATGCAGTTCTTGGGTAAACTTATAGGAAGAGTTAGAGGAAGAAGACTCAGAGGAGAGTCTAGTAGAAGGAGAAGGTTGTTGAGCCACAGATCCTGCAGCTGTGTGCACGAAACGACAGTAGAATAGAATATTCGATCTAGGATGTGTGTGGATCAATAAAAGTAGATAGAAGAATAAACCAGAGAGAATGAGAGCAATAAGATTGAGTCAAATAAACATATCTAAGAACAGTCTGCAAGTTGCTATAAACCATTCTCATACCAGATGAAGATCACCTTGGTGGTTTTTCCTAGATGAGTTTCCACGTTATTTACTGTGTTATGTGGATGAATGTGGTTGATGATGAATGTTGATGTGAATGTTTTCTTACTATGCATTATTACAATTATTGTTGAATGAATCTCGTTGTAGGAATAGTTATTGGATGCATGAGGGATTAAGACACGGTTAGAATTTTATGTATGGATTTATGATTCAGTTGTTAAGATAAGACATGATTCACACAATGTTGGTTGAGCACAAGAAATTCGATGGATTGCGCTGCTACGCTGTTGTCTCCCAGTAGTAGAATCTGTCTAGTTTCCTTTGTCGAGCACCTTGGTCGCATGCCAAGGGACTAGAATCCCTCGCCAACTATGGAAACATGGTTCTATAAGTTACCTATAAAGATATATCAGGTGAGACTACGCCTGCTTCGCGGGCACATCCAACAGAGCTTGCTCTGTCGGGCCGATGTCTTGTGGTGTCTTGTAGGTATTATATTGTTGTTGAACCATAGGTCTAAACAAGAAGAGGAAAGAGGGAAAAAAATATTTGTCCTCTTTTAATTCCACCACTATAGGTATTTCTAGACCAACATGAGAGTCATTGAAAAATATGGAGGAACCCAAATCAGTATCTACAACATATATGGGATGGTTATTAGGTTTTTCTTAGATACTAACCACATATGCTAACCTTTTTTTCTCTATACAATATCATGTAAACTCTAAATAAAGGAATGGTTGCATAAGACATGCCCATCTGTAATGTTCCCTTTAGTTTTGAATCCCATGATATTGACAATAGCATACCAAATTTGGGGGGAATATCAGCCACTACTATGTCCATGACAATACTCTTGGCTGGAATCTATGCAAGAGTTACTACCATGTCTTTAATCAAGCCCAAACATCTTAGCTTTCTAGAATAAAAATAATACAAGTCTTTATAAGGCCTTGCAATTTCCAATCCTAAACTCTCCATCACTACCCTTGGAATTAAATTATGAGATGCACCAGAATCTAGCATAGCGTTGTGTAAAATCATGTCATGAATATTCAAGCTTACATAGAAAGGTGGGACATCCTCCTCATCTGTATCTTCAATTCTGGGGCCAAGGACTATAGTGGGAGCATCATCTGTTAGCTTTAGGGTATCTAGTTGAAAATCAACTTCATTTTTTACCATAGTGGTTATTTTCTCTCTGTACTCATTATTCCTCAACAACTCATTAAATGTGATGGAAATAAATTTTTTTGACAGTTCAGATTGTAAATTGAAAGGAGAAGTTGTTCTATCCACATCAACTGGTATTGGATGTCTAACTTCTTTTGAAATTTCTCCTTTATTATTTGAAACCTTATGTACAACATTTTCTTTTTGCTTGTTTTTATGTATTTGGATGACTACTAGAAGGATGATTTGAATTGGGCCTTCATTTATTGATAAATAAATCTCTACTTCTCAACTTTAATTTATTTTGGAAATCATCAATGGCATTTTGATAACCCCTTTGATACTATTATGATTCTATCTCAAATGCATTACAATCATACTCTTGAGAAAACAAATTGTGCTCTTCTTCAATGAGATAAACCTCAAAATCCATATCATCAAAGTGGTGTATTTGATTCTCCATTGGGTCATTTTAGTCCTCCTCATCAACATAATTTTTAGGGAATGGAGGTCTTATCTGCTAGTCTTCAGGATTTCTACGATTTCTTTGGTCTCTTTGCCTGATCTGAGAGGGAGGAAGAGGTATTTTCAAGTTTGTATTTCTTATTTGGGGTTCATGTTGTTATTTGTTAGGTGGTCTGTTATCTAATGCCAACATGTCCATTAACCTGTCCATTGTCTTCATCATCATGTCAAACTTGGCATCATTAGAAGAAGAATAAGTAGAAGGTTGATTTTTTTCTCTCATTTTCCTTCTATCCACTTCTACTCTTTGTTTCATTTTCCTAGATTCCATCAAATTGTTCTACCTCCAAAGCATCTTTGAAAATGGAAGGAAGGTTAGCATATTTCCTTTCTCTTAATAACAGGGTAAAGCCATTTTTAAAGGAATCTACATAGTGTAGTTTAGTAGCTTCTACAAGGGGTTTAATGTCTTCTGGAATTGAATTATAAACCGTCATGAATTTGCTAAAGAACTAATGTATTGACTCAAATTTTCCCTTCTTTAGATTATTGTACTAAGACAAAAATTGTAAAGGGATCTTCTTTTCCTCCCACCTATCTAAAAACAAAGTTTGGAAAGCTTCAAAGGTGGATATAGATCTTATAGCAAAATCCTTAAACCACCTCTTTTCCTCTCTAGAGACTTTTTGCAAATAAACTCATTTTGGAATCATCATAATCAACTTCTTCCAGATCAATAAAGTCATCAAGTCTATCCATGTGTTGTTTAGCTATGAAGTTCCCTTCTCAATCAAATAAAGATATTCTTTGTGAATAGTTCTCGGGAAGGTAATCTAACACAAGGTAAGGACAATGGAGAAAAAATAACAACCATAGGTATTGGGGGATTAGGAACAACATGAAGATTTTGGACACCACTGGGAATATGAGGCTGAGAAGTTTGAATCAGAGGATTAACTTCTTATGTTTTGACAATATTTTGAAGATTTCACCACAAGGAATCTCAAAAATAGGACTGAAATATATTTGGATTAATTTCACTTTATCTCAAATCAAATTCATATTTAGACCTTAGCAGATGCTTTTCCAAATTGGTTTCCAACTCAAAATATTGAAAGTTAAAACATTATTCTTGATTTTGAGAAAATGACCTTTCATCATGAGAAGTGCTTATTTGTTCTTTACACATCTATGCCTAGTCAAACTTTCTGGGTTTTCCACACTGTATAATATTTGAGAACCAATATTACCTCTAGTATGTTCCCTCCTAGAAGCTAGGATGTCTTATTCTGAATATATTCTTGAAAATCAACGTGGAGTCGCCAGGGAAAATGCACAATCGACCTTAAATGCAAGAAATTTTGTTTGCCACAGAAATCCATTCTTCTTAAATAACGTTGTCATTCTCCTAGGGTAGATTTGAACTTTCATCCCCGACAATGGCGCTAAGATGTTATCGCTTAGAATTTACCCCCAATTGTGAAAGGGTGATCCCAAGGTAACCACAGAACCAAACTTTAGGAAGAAAGATGTCTTCTTTATTTCCAGAGAGGGATCTCTCAATATTAATCTCACAGGATAGATATGTTTGAAAAAGAAATAAAACTTAATAGTGATTGTGGTTGAAACAAGTGCTTATTGGGCATGGAGTCATGTGACACAATAAAAATTTACACTGCTATCAAAAAGGAGTTTTAACAGAGGCATGGTAGCTACTTCTTTACAGTCATAAAGATGGTTTTCTGGTGATAAGGAATAAATAAGAACAATCCATTCATGTGGGAATCTATCAAGGATGAATCCACTATTAACTTTAGGGGAATAATATTATGAAAACTTAAAAGCAATGGAATAAGCATATGAGTATGAATTTGGAACCACTATAAACTCATTTAAGCATGAAAAATATAATAGAATGGAAAATTAACTGCAAACACATGCACATATAAGAAAGGAAAGTACATAATGAAAAGATAATAACACAAGAATCTCTGTCAAAATGCCTACTCGGCTCTGCAACTTTTATTAATATTTGGATCTCTTTTACAATAATAATTTATCTCATGGGTTCCAACCCTTTTTACATTGAAAAGTATTGCTTAAATACAACAACATGTTCCATGAGCTCATAACTAACTCTATAATAAAAATAGGAAAATAATTGTCTTTTTTCATCTATCACCTGGATTTCTAACTAATAATTGCTCAAGAAATAATCTACAAAATGTTAACTAACTAATCTTCGACAGTCTTCAACAATTCTCCATCTTCGTAACCTATACTTAGTTTTCACAAAATTTTCAACTGTCTTCCATTGATCGACAGTTGGCAGCTCCAAGCTGGCCATTTCCTTTTCTAGCATTCTTAATTCCACATGACCCGCGTAAGATATTTCTGGAAGCTGCGCGCAAGTAGCTCTGAAAGTGTTTAATATCTAAAAATATTTATATAATTTATCTACTATTGTTTTCCCAGATAGATATTGCTGCATGTATTCAAGCTTCTTATGATCTAATCTGCATTTGACGAATTGGGCATGATACTACACATGAGAAAACAATTTACCACTTTCTTCCCAGAAGAAAAGTAAACCCTTTTTAAACACTGGTATAAATAATTCAATGAAAATATTGCATAAATATTATCTCCTATGCTATGATAAAATAATCTAAGGAGAAGCACTAGAAATAGATCTTGCTACTAAGAATTCTCACAAGCATACACAGGAAAAATAGAGAGAAGAAAAGAGATTGAATCACATGAATGAAGAGATGAATATTGGAGTGTATCCTTCCATTGATTAATGATGAATAATAGTGTACATAAATAGTACATCCCTCATAGGAAAATCTAGTTGTATGGAGACAAATCATAAATCTCAAAAAAGGATGACTTACCAAAATATAGCAAACCCGCATAGGTGGTTAAAGCACTACCCAAATCAGTCAAGGAACTCATGAATTAGAAAACAAATGAGTGAGTTGTAAAGAGTTATGGAAAAACATGCTAATCCTATAAAATGGAGAGAAATTCATGAAGGATGGGTTGGAAACAAAAGAACCTAGTTTCCTAGTTAACTAGGTTTACCTTATCCAGGATAAAGCAGGATAAAGCATGATAAAGCAGAATAAAGGAGAATAAAGCAGAATCTGCCATAAAGCGTTGTTTACTAGTTATGGATGTCCATGAATTAGTCAAGATCGAACCATAATAAAAAATAAATCACTCATGGGGTATATATGGCATGTGTTGACTTTAAGGTGAAAGTGGATGTCAACTAATTAAGCAAGTGGGTAGATAATTAATCAAATAATGATTAATTATTTTATCCTAAGTTATGAGTGGGTTTAATATATTCCAATAACCCCCTTTAAGTCTGACTTTATGATGGTATGTCAAAAATATAGGTGCATATGGATGCATATAGGGCCCAACAACAAGGCTATGGTCACCCTTTAACAATTATTCATGTCCAAAAAGCTGAGGAAAGAGGTAAGACCACATGGGAAAATCCTCCCTCAAGATAGGAAAAGGAAAAAAATTTGAAATAATATGTCTTCAACATATCTTTATCTTCACTTGAATGAGCTGAATGAACTGCTTTTGGATGGAAGACTTGATGAAGAAATCATGAACTCCATGATTATGCGCTAGAGTGTAGAACCTGCAAGAAGGAAGAGGAGAGAATCCGTGTATCTCATCAATTGATGAAGTAGGAGAATTATCTAAATGATTCTTGCTGCTTTCAAAATATGATATGAAAACATAATCTGAAATGGAAAAGAGATCTGTGCATAATCCTTCCCAAAGAGTACAAAAGTTAAGACAATTTATTTCACACCCAATTCCCTGAATACCTGCAAAATTATGATGTGAATCACATGTCAATATTCCAATATGATGTATAAAATTTCCATATATTATATGAGGCTGATAAAAATATTATATATAATAAACATTAGCATATGGAACAACAAAGACAAAGGCTTCAGTGACTCCATGAGGATATAGGTCTAGACTAGGAAAACTATGAGCAACCGGGCAAAACAGATAGGTGTAAAAACATGAATGATGGATGAACATGACATCTGAACCATAAGTGTTTAGAACATATCCAAACATGTTTAATATCAGTCCAAATATTACTAGGTTCATGGATAACCAACCACTGAAATATAGGAAATATTTCAAACCATGTAAGATAAGTAACATTGCATAGGAGACCAATGAGGAATCAACTAGTGAACTTGGGATTTGTATGGTTTTAGGATTATTTAGAGGTATGGTAGATGGTATGTATTGTAGTATTATTTGTGTCATGAGATACATATCATCCTCAAAACAATATTCTAAATCATATATATAATCTTGTGAGGAAGAGCTACTCAAAGACAAGTCAATATCTAGTGAAAAAGCACAACTTTTGGGAGATGAATCTAGTAGACTGAGAGGAGGATTATCAAAGAAAGGATATGATATTTCTGAATATGATATATCAGAGACTAAATATATATCATAGAAATAATAAAACTATTTAACTCTGGCACCCCAATCATAAGTTATATCACCTTGGAATTTCGCACTAAGACATTGTTCTGAGGAATCAACAAGGCTTCTCTAGTTCACTTGGAAATTTGATCTTTTGCTTCTCAAGAAGTTGAGACAATATGTACATATTCTTATTGAAACAATTATTCTATGAATTAAAACCCTCTCTGTAATAATAACACTTGGATGTGCTCTGTTTCTTCTTACCTTTCTTTACTGAATCTTCATAAGTAGGCTTTGAACTTTCATCTTCAATTTTTGACTTTGGCTTCTTCACAATTTGATTCTATTTTGATTTATTGCTTCCTTGAACCATGAGAGCATGATCCTTTCCCTTGAAAGAATTAAGGAAACCCATATGGATCAATTTATCTTTATCCTTTGTTAGTGAATCAAGAAACGTATTAAAGAAGGCATTTTCCACTTAGGAACAACAAGCCTAGTAGCACGAAAAGTAGACATAAAAGCTGAGTAATCAGGACCCAATTTAGAAAGAATGGAAATGATTAATTGATCATATTATTCCTCAATCCCACATTTCTTGAGCATTATAACAAGTGACTTGAACTTGGTGAATAAACCCTCAAAAAAATCGAAATTGCTTGGACTCAATGAGAATAAATCAATCTCCAATTGTTGTGATCTTAGCTCATCTTGAACTCCAAAGAGAGACTCCAATTGAGTCCACACTCGGTTTGGAGTGGTCAAACCATCTAGATGAAAGAGTATATCAGGATAAATATAGAGGCAAAGAAATCCATAGGATTCATCCAACCTATTATGCCACTTAGCTTTCTCAATCACAACATTCAGCTCATTCTCCAAAGCTAAAGTAGCTCTGTATAGTCCTATACTACACAATAGACAGCCAATTGTGAATTTCCATTCGTGGTATTTGAAGGGAGTAAGAATTATTGATGAAGGAGAATCCATACTACTGAATTGATTTGCTCAAGAAGAAACTCTCTACAACCTGCAAAACAAACTAGGAGAAAATCTTGTAAGCTAGACAAGCTCTTCTTCATAGAGGGATAGGAGACTGGATGCGCTCCTCAACTCTGTAGAAATTGATCAACCTTGCTGCTCTGTTACCATGTAGAAAATTGCAAGGTTGTTCTCCCTGTAGCTCTAATACCATGTAGAAATATTAGCTCCTAAGCTATGAGCGAATATTCTAAGAAGAATCACTGGAAATAGATCTTGCTACTAAGAATTCTCACATCATACATAGGAAAAACAGAGAGAAGAAAAGAGACTGAATCACATGAATGAAGAGACGAATATTGGAGTGTATCCTTCCATTGATTAATTATGAATAATAGTATACATAAATAGTACATCCCTCATAGGAAAATTGATTTGTATGGAGACAAATAAAAAAACTCAAAAAATGATGACTTACCAAAATATACCAAACCCCCATAGGTGGCTAAAGCACTTCCCAAATGAGTCAATGACCTCACAAATTAGAAAAAGAATGAGTGATTTGTCAAGAGTGATGGAAAAACATGCCAATCCTAGAAAATGGAGAGAAATTCATGAAGTATGGGTTGGCAACAAAAGAACCTAATTTCCTAGTTAACTAGCTTTACCTTACCCATAGAAAAGCACGATAAATCAGAATAAAGAGGAATCTGCTGTAAAGCGTTGTTTACTAATTCTAGATGTCCATAAAGTGGTGAAGATCAACCCATAATTAGAAATAAATCATTCGTGGGGTATATATGGCATGTGTTGACTTTAAGGTGCAAGTGGATGCTAACTAATCAAGATAGTGGGTAGATAATTACTCAAATAATGATTAATTATTTTATCCTAAGTTATGAGTGTGTTTAATATATTCCAACACATCTTGACTTGATGTTGCATAATGTCTATATTGGCTTGTATAGTGTCTAGATGTTGATTCTTACCCACAACCTTTCTATCCCAAGTGATGACTAAATCTATGTTCTTGATACATATTGTCTTCAAGTAATCATCTGATAGACCATTCAGGAAACTAACTGTGTTATTTGTTGTGTCTACAGGCTTCTTGTTCATAGCCTCTTTCATTGTTGTACATCTTTGTCTGGAATCTTGTATGAAAATTTCCTTGTCCAATATATAATTAAGATATGGTCTAAGTTTCCCTGCTTATGTTATAATCATATCCCAAATGACATGCTTATATCCTTGTATGGGAAATTTTCTAGTCAACTGCTTCATTAGTTTATCATTCTTGTATAGGAGGTACTTACATTTATTTTCCATATCCTTTCTCTCCTCTTTCTTCAGAGATGCATTTTCCAAATTTTTATTCCGATTCTTCTAGCCCACAATCTCTGGATCTCTCAAGATTATTTGGAACATATATTTCACAATGGAATCCTCATTAGCTTGTGGAGGAGGTCCAATGATATGTAAGTCGGGCTTTTTTCCTTTTTCTTTTATTTTCTTCTCCAAATCAACCTTTTTTTTCTTGAGGAACTTCACATTCTCAATCAAGAGCAATTTTTCTTTCTACCATTCCTATTTCTCCTCTACAAACTTCAAAATCTTTGCTTTACAATTGCTCAATTCATCATTAAGAATTTATTTCTCTTTCTCTAATTATGACAATTCTGAAGCTTTTATAAGCTAAGTGGGAGGAATTTTCAACTTCTTTTTCAACAATTGAATTGCATTTTCTTTTTCATTAAGAAAATTATGAGTTGCTTATCCTTTGTTTGTCTCAGTGTCAGCAGTCAATAGATATCCTTGGATATTTTTGATTTGTTGCAGGTGTGTTTTATTTTCCACTCTCTCCGGTCTCAACTAATTTTCAATTTTAGACTTGGTGGATTGTAACCTAGATACCTTCAGGGTTTCTGTAAGTAGATCACTGTATATGACTTCTCCAGTCTGCTTATGTATATGAATCATGTCTGAAATAGGGATATTTTCCAAATTCATTCTCATATCCACCACCTTGTTCTTAGTAGCCATTGCTAAGTTCAAATTATTCTGAACATGATCCCTAATAGTGACTAGAGAGACATATTTACTTGATATTTTCCTTACCTCATCATACAGCTTTAGTGTCTCATCCATTGATGTTTCTTTGTTATCTCTATGTTTATCAAATAACTCATCTCTAGTCTTGAATTAATTTGTAGACCCATCAGGAGCGTCTGAAAAAACATACTCCTTTACCTTAAATGTTGTTCCTTTCACCTTCATTTGTTTGTTCTTACCCTTAGTATTTGTTTCTTTTACCAACTCACCTTCAACTTCAATCTTTTTCTTCTTTGATGTTGCTGAATTATCTTCCTGCTCTATTTCCATAGCATCAGTAAAGATTCTTTTATTAGTAATTTCTGAATGACTAGCAATAGGAGTAATTATCTCTGCTGCTAGGACAATAGCCAATGGATCTTGATGTGTAACACTAATATATTGCACTGGAGATGTAGAACCTTGTTGCATATCTTCTTCATTCTGCATAAGTAAGGGATAATTTAACCAGTTTGCACTTTCAGCTAAACCTTCAACCTCTTGATGTTCATAAGGCTTGTTCTTGTTTACTTGCTTCCTTATAGAAATTATGTGACGGGGGTCATAATTTATTGCAGTAGCTGTCTAAAACCCCATATAATTAAGCAATATTTATACTACATGCAATGAAACTTTACTTTTGATGATAAATGGTCCAAGGAAAATTAATCTCTGAAGATTTTTTGAAACTTATAAAATGTTCATTTTCAACAATAAGATTTTTTCTGATCAACACTGATGAAAAATTTCTTGGAGTGAGAAATGTAGGTAGGATATATGGTTCATGAGTGAATCCATATACCCTTATGATTGTGTGTTCTTCAAATAAAAACCAATCACCAATCCTTTTATCTGGTGAAAATTGCAAATATTCCGTCATGACTGACAACACTCTGAGTAACGTGTTCTGGAGAAAGATCTTATAAATTTCATCCATTAAAATGTTCATGTATTTAAAAAAACTCCTGTTGGTATCATCTGTAAAAAACATCTCTGGTAGTTGCAAATTTTCTTCATTGAAGAACATAAACATCCTTACTAAATGAGATTGAAAACTGAAATGCTTTGTACTGTGTAAATTCACCTTCTGAGAGTGAATACTCTCAGCTAGGAATTCATAAAACTTAAGGCAGACTGGCTGGGATGGCTGGGGCTCAAATTGATTGGTACCAACCCTAAAAAGAAGACTCATTAACAACTCAACGACATACTTACCTATATCCAAACCTAAAAACTGACTCATTAATGAAATGACCAATTTAGTTTCTTCATTAAATAAATTGGTATCTACATGGAAGGATTTATTTTTCAAAGATACATTTGACCTAAAGCAAGTATTTAAAAATGATTGTTTTAGCTCCAAGGATGATTCACGGAAAGACTGAATTATGTTTTCTTCATAAAATATTCTTGGGACATGGTAAATGAGGTGGTCACTGCAAATGAATCATGAACAACCAAAGCATTAACATGACACAATATTTTAGACCTAGCTGAGTCCATAATGAATCTTTCAGAATCATAATAATTTGAAGCACACCACTCAACAAAGTCTAGAAAACCTAGAGTTTGTTCAGGGCAGGAAATATGAAAAAAGGACCTACATACACCATGCAAGTTTGTACCCTGGTCTTCAAAGGAGTTTATTTTGTCTTTGAACTGATTAATTTGTCCAAAATTTAACAAGGTATAAAAACCTCACTATCTCTGTCCTAAAAAAATCCTTCAATTTTCTAGTATTCTAGAGCTTGAGCATCTATTTCCCCTCCACTATCCTTTTTAAAATATTCTTTGGTACGTAAAAAGTGGCCTACCTAGTCAGTTGACAGGTGGATGAGAATTTGTTTGATTTGGATTCTTTCATGCAAAATGATATCTCTTCTTTCGATCCAAAAAATACACATAGTCTTCATCCACGTGATTTATCCTTTTACAATATTTTATGTCATGGAATCCTCTGTTATTTTTTATACATATTTCCCATGTGAATCTTCCTTTCTCCATAGATCTAGTTTATTTTATCCCAATCTGTTGATCTTGATCGATGTTTAGCCTTACATTTTCAATTTTTCTATCCTATTTACCTTTATCCTCATTGCAATTCTCCACAACAGATCCCTTCATAACCGTAGATCCATCATACTTTGCTTACCACCGTAGTTCCTCTCCTTGATTTATTGTCATCTATCCAGAATTTAAATGACCTATATATATTTCATCAACGAATTGGTAAACAACCCTTGATTTGATACTCCATAAATATCATCCGTCAATCAATTCCTACCTTTACATATTTCGCTCAGCTCCAATTCTACCAAAAACATGCACCTTTCTCAAGCAGATTCATTCTTCGTCGTAGATCTTAATCAGCTTCAATCTCAACCTTTGATTATTGTTACCGTTTAACCAATCCCGTTGGGGCTCATTAGAATTCTATCCGTGCGTCTTACAGTAGCAAAATATCCCTCAACCATATATCTCACTATCATTGAATCTAAACCCTCAATCATGTGGGCCCTTTAAAAAATTCCATTGATTTCAACATCTCATTAATATGCACAATGTCTATCGGCGGAATGATCCACAACCGTTGATCTCATTCAGGAAATGATCTTCACTGTTGATTTGTGTGGGCTATACACTTTTCTACTGATTTCCAGCCTACCTTTTTCCATGCATGTTCACCCAGCGGAATATTTTTGGACCATAGATCACTTTCTCCTTTTGATCTCCACCGTTGATCTGTTTAGTGTGTAAGCTTTTTCGCTAACTGGAAAAGTTTAATATTCCGTGCTAGTTCCATCAGTGGAATCATTTCTAGTTGTAGACATGTATTTCCTTTTTTCTTGTTCATTGATATTTTCTCCCCTTTACACCATTCCTCTAGCTGCTCAAATTACTTCTCTCCTGCATCTTTGGATCGTGGATTAACTGACAACCGTAGGTCTTCCCATCCACATATCTAAACCATTAAAACCTATCACATGATAGCATAGGTGCGTATTTTGATTTAAGCTTATTTATAAACCTTTAAACCATGGTTTAAACTTTAGTAATATCCCCCTTTATCATTCTCTAATCACCTTATGATATACCTTTGGTCATATTATGAAACTTTCCATACCATATCTTATCTCTTCTAATGTATACCCCTCTCCAAATGCTACCCAAAAATGGTGCTAACACTGTGATAGAAAAAGAACATCGCGAAAGTACCCTCCCTTCTACGAAAATGTGGTTCCTGCAGCCCTCCCTCAAGCATCTTGGGTGAGACTGCATCTTCTTCACAAGTGTTACTAGATAGGGTAAAACCTATTCAGGTTGGTGTTTAGGCATATTGCGTCGAAGGGTGTCAATAGTGAGTGAACCCTTATCAACTGAATCCGTGTGTCAAAAAATGGATCCATTGCTTCCACAGAGGGTATCTTTGGCTGGATAAGAAGGTTCCTTTCACGGTCGACCTAATTTCCCACATCACTGAACTTCCAATGGTAGGTGTCGACCCTTCACAATATTTCATAGGAAAAGACAACGACAAAAGTTTGGTTGCAAAGATCAAGAAGAAGTATGATGTTATTAGGGATAAGGGAGCATATACAATCAAAAACATCAATGAGAGAACATTTTGAGTTGCAGTGAAGCTGTTGGCTATGAAAATTTTGTGGAAAAATAGACCCAACCAATGGATGTCAGGGGTGATTGAATGCACGAAGCAGTGCACAGAAGGGGTTGAGATGAGCTGGTCCTTATTCCTATTGAATCAACTGATGAAAGACGCCATGTTGGCACAGGAGGGGAAGAGGCCATTTACTTATTCATGGATTTTGATATTGATAGCACTTGTGGGTTGGATGGAACCCAAGTTTTACCAGGGGGTGGATGTTGAAGTAGTCAGAACATGCAGGGGAGCATACTATCAGAACCTACGGGTGCATTAAGGAGCGAAAAATTGACTGCAACATCCAATTTTATTTGTAATTGGATGGAATTCGAGAAGCGGATAGGAAGGTCCCATGCCTCACAGAGGATTTTGTGACAAAGTACAGATGGGTGGCATGATTCATAATGGGGCCACGTTCGATCCACATCCAAGAAAGACACGACACTAAGAATCAATGACTAACAACCTCGTACAAGATGACCATCGAATAATTTGGTGCCATTATTAATGAATGATCGACAAGATGGAAGGTTCTGGTTAGTATCGATGAGCTATTAGATATGAAAACAGGATCACCACCCATTATTCCAGCTGAATAAAAACAATAGCAAGTGAAGATATCTGAGGAGGAGTCGCAAGAATAATAATTCACCACTCCGACAGATTCAAAGTTGGATATGCAACAATAAGAAGGGTGAATGAAGAAAAGTTTTGAAAAAGGCGAAGCCAACACACCAAATATGGAAGAATATCAGGTAAGCCATATACTGGCCACAATTACCACTGCGACGAGTGTGAGTCAACTATAAGTGAAGCAACATTCGACAGATTACTTCCAACAAGTCAGGGGATTATTGCAATCCATGATGAATGCAATTGTAGAGAATGTACCATAGATAAACGTGCTGGAGAGTAGCTGAGATAAGTACTAGGAAGAGAGTGTGACTTGTACATATTTTGTCACGTGCATTGATGATAGGAAGTGAGGATGCCATTGTGACCATGCAACAACTCAACTTGATTAGCCTCAATGTCAATGAGCTACCGATGCAGAATATAGCATGACTGCAAAAGGTAGTAAGTCAAGGAATCATAGACCATGAGGAGATTGTGCTGGACTAGAGAGTCAAATCGCAAGGGTAGATAGCATAAGCAAAAGTAGAGATAGAACAAATGAAAAAGGCGTAAGAGGCAGAGGTGATTGCAAGAACCAAGGATTTTGACAATTGACAACGACTGGAGAGGGCCATCTCAGCTACATGTGAAGAGATTCCAAACATCACCACATAGATGTGTGCGGAAGTGCAGGTAGTGCGACTAGGCCAAATAGTCATCGACATAAAGAAGGAGAATAAGGAGCTGCAAGAATGTGCCATTCCAAGTACACCACCTGAGAAGGTAGAAGGGCGCAAAAGAAAGATAGAGGAGGTGACCGAAAAACTAGAGGATTTGGATAAAGAATCCAGCTATATTGTTGAAGCCACGACGCAGTGTTGGATCTGAGTCGTTCAGGATTAAAAACTACAACAATTAGGTGTGCAACTCACTAAGGCGGAGGCACAGGTGATAATGATGCAAGGATCACTAAGAACGATGGCCCCTATTGTGCAAGTGACAAAGGAGACTGAGTTGAAATAACTTCAAAAATGAGTCACCAAGGCACAAGAACAACATCAACAAAGGACTATGCAGCTAGATCAATTTCAGGAGGAAGAAGAGAAGATGGCACTAAAAGCAATGGAAAGACTTGTGACCACCCAAGAGGCACAAAATAAAGTGTCGCAAGTATCTAAAGAGCACCCAACAAAGAAAGAGGTTGAATAATTTGAAACGCTGAGCGCAAAGGTCAAAGAATAGGTCGAGAAAATGCAAACAGAACATGACAGCTTCAAGGAAAAACTAAATGAACCATCTATGTCCAGTTGATGTGGCTCGAGGAGGACCCACAAGTTTGTGTCGGGGGCCTGTTGGCAAGGGATTGAGTGCGCAAGGTGTGGCAAGAAGGATATCAATAAGTAGTGAAGTAAAACCTTGCAAGGGAAATATACCGACAAGTGTGGTCGGCTTGGCCGAATTGGTTAGATTTTTTTTCCAAGTTAGTTAGAGAGTTGACTTATGTGGACCTTTTTGTAATGGCGCAAGCCTATAAATAGAATTAGGAGTGTGGTTAATAGAACATGAGGAACCTAACCTTAGATATGGAATCAAAGATAATATTTTAGTAGCTTTATGTCATCAAATATATTTTGTGAATCATCTGATCTTGTATCTTGCGGATCAGGATATGTTGTGTGATCTATTTTGTATTCTACGGATGAATATGTTTTGGTGTGAGGATTTCGACCAAGGATGTTTTGTGATTTGTTGAAGTTAATATGAGAAGGATGTTGATACATAAATTCTTATCTTTTTGATGTTTGCGATCTGTGATATCTTTCATGTTTGAATGATGTGGAGTTTTATGGTGATTTCTGTATTAATACTTACCGATGTCTTCATTAAAGTTGCGATGCTTTGATGTTCTGTGATGACAAGCAAATGTTGTGATTGATGTGCATAAACCCTGGATCTCTGAATGAAACTATGATAGGTTAAGAACATTGTGAAAGTCCCCTCCCTTCTGTGGAAACGTGGTTCCTGTAGCCCTCCCTCAAGAATCTCGGGTGAGAATGCATCTGCTTCACAGGTGTTGCTGGATAGGGTAAAACCTATCCGAGTCAGTGTTTAGGGAGAATGCGTCGAATGACATCGGCAATGAGTGAACCCCTGTTGACTGACTCCGTGTGTCAACACAATGCATAATTAGACTTATGAAATACATCTCAAATCATCATTATGGGTAACCCATAGTGTCTCCTTTTTATAGTTTCTAGATCTAACCAACTTCCTAGAAGTAAGGATGATCTGGTCCACAAATGTGGGTCACTATTCCCAATTGTTTTTGTAAAATATAAAAAGTTGGACAAAGTTTAGTCAATTGTTGTAGTTGTACCGACCACGACATTTCTACCCATTTAGTCATCTCACCAAACGAATATTTAATCATAATGTCAACTTTCTTAGTTAGGATTCTAGTCAACTGCTTCACTATTCGCATGTCGTCTAATGATTGATTTTCTCCAGAACATCTAGAGGTGTGATGAACATCAATACCTTAGGTTCCAACACTCCACATTAACAAAACACTTTGGAGATTCATGAGGTTAAATTACTTAAGTCATGAAACAAATTCTTTCATGAGGTTTGAGGAAGGTATAATTCTTTCATGAAACAAATTCTTTGTGGAATAAAGATAAAGATAAATTATTTAAGGATTTAAAGCCATTTAACAATGATTTTTGATTTTTGTTTATTAGTATATGGCTTAAATGAAAATTTAACCAAAACTAAAGTGATTGGATGATTTTAAATTTAAGTGTGATTTTGAAAAAATAAAATGCAATATTTATGATGCTATTTTTCAACTATATACTAAAATGAATTGTCCATGCATTATTAAGGATTATTCTAGTAAAAGGTTAAATATAAATGTTATACTTTAAAGATTTAAAGTATAATTTTTTGTTTGTTAATTATATTTTTATACTTAAATACATATAAATTTAATCTTATAATTTATATTTAAAATGATATTTTTAAAGTTAAATGAATATAATCCTCATACACCCATGTAGAGGGGATTTATGCATTTGAATCTCACTAACCTTAAAAGATTTATAATGTAACTCATACTAGAGGCAATACACCCCCGCAAGCATAAAACCTATAAATATGCATAAATCCTTTGAGCTTTGAGGAGGTTAGGGGTTGGAGATTCTCCATCTATGCCATGGTTGCTTTAATGTGAGATGCTCCATTGAAGATTTAACATAAACCTTAACTAAAGCGTTCAACAATTATATTCACAAATAAATCCTTGACTTAGATCTCATCTCCCGAACAATTTGATTGGCTAAAACCCTCACTCAAAAGTCTTCATAACCTAATTTCATTTCATGCATGACTCAACAAAAATATTTACAAGTACTTCATAACCTAATTTCATACATGGTTCAACGCATACCTTCACAAACAAACACAAATATATTTAGAAATACTTCATAACCTAATTTCATGCATGGCTCAACAAATACATTCACAAATAAACCCTTGACTTAGATCTCATATCCTCAACCGAACAGTTTGATTGGGCTGAAATCCTCACTCAAAAAGTCTTCATAACCTAATTTCAAAAAGTCTTCGTAACCCAATTTCATGCATGGCTTTTATTAAACCTATGTAATGTTTGGTTGACCGCAAAATAATCGCCTATATTATGAAACCGCCATGAAGTGCATCGTTGATCTTGATGCCCATTAATACATTAAAGGGGTTACAACAGCCCAACAGGTAGTGGTCAGATCAATGTAAAATGTGTTTCGTAAAGCAAGTATATTTTGAAGGGCTTTCAAGTATTTTTGTGAATTTGTTATAAGGAGTATATTTAACAATAAATTATTTAGATTCAAAGTTTATATAGTTAAGATAAGAGTTAATTTTCATGAGTTATATAGTGAAACATGACTTTAGATATTAGTAAAATTCAACCGGCATCATTTTAGTGAGACTATAAGTGTTAACGATGAAAAACAATGAGTGTGAAGGATGAAACACACTTCCTCTTAGATTGCCATGTTTATACCTACATAAAATCTAAGTTTCAAAATTCCTCTTACAATAAGAACTTGCCCAACATTCTATCTTATCAAAGTTATAGTAATTTAGAAACACTTCTCCAAGCTTTTTAAACTTAAAAATAAAACTCTAAAACAAACCAAGTGATACTTTAATTAAAATAAAATAAACCAAAATTGACACCATCAAATATCCGAACAAAACACTATCAAGTTTGATATGGCATTTAAAATCTTTAGAAATTGTGGAAAAAAGTTAAACATACCAATAAGATCAACCATGTGTGATATTTAAATATGATCGTAAAAGCATTCCACTTTTAAAAGATATTATAAATGTTTTAGAGGTGGTTTTATTAAAATTAACATAAAAATTACTTTATTTTATCATGTTTTGAATACATTTATATTATTTTTTAATTTTAAAATATTTATTATAAAACTGATTTTTTTAATATTTAAAATTAAAACACAACTTAACTTTGATTAACTTAACTAAATTGATTTAAAACAATTCTTATTTTAATGATTATGTTCCCTTTTCTCATTTCTAATCTCATTTTATTAATATTTTAGAATAATTATATGTTAAAAAGCTATTAACTGTTTCATAATTGTTTAAATGTTTTCTAACTAAACATAAGATCACTCACGGAAACAATGAAATTCTGTAAATTTTGCAAAATGATAAAATATGAATCACTGTAATGTAAATTCAAGGAAGATTGGTATGACTTTTCCATTAAAGAGGAATTTTCCAAGAAAATGTAAATTTTGACCGTTGAAACTCCACCTGAATAGGTTTTGTTTCACAATCAAGAGAATTAGTCAAATTCATGTTCGCTCAAAGAGTTGTTGGGAAAAAGTTTGATCATAACGCACCGTTGTCTGTCAGGCTTATATTCAAGTCCTTATATCAAACATAAATCAAATAGGAGTAAGCTAGCTATGGAGCAATCCTCTCTCATCGGAGGGAGGAGGAGCAAAGTCAACGTTGACTTTGCTCCTCCTCCGTCCGATGGAGGGAGGATTGCTCCATAGCTAACTCACTCCAATCAAATATGTCTAGTCCGTATTAAATTACGTTACCCTATTTGACTTATTGAGCAGGGCTAAATTGCACGTCTCCTCTCACGCTCACCAAATTATTTTCGAAGTCGATCAATAGCCGCCATACCTTCAACGCGCTAATTTCTGCGTTAAATTCAAAGATGTTGTAATCACCGCCATACCTTCAACGCGTTAATTAATTTCTGCCTTAAATTCAAAGACGTTTATATAAGCCATAGAGATTTGGAGCCTTCTAGTATTGCGTTTCTCTTCCTTCTACGTAAGATAAATTGGGAGTGGATTCAATACAACTTGGAATTATTAAGCTAAGAAGTCTAAACGCCCGACGATTTCTTTTTTCTGGGGAGATTTTAATTGGAATCCATGGATTTTTTTTAAATATGGTTTTTGGGGTGAACAAATCGTCGTGGTTCTGAATTGCGGTCTTAATACTCCACAGGATACTTAGATTAAGCAATTTTAGGCGACCAGCAGCAGGAGTACATTGAGCAAAATTTATTGATGGGGTGTCGCAGTACTGTAGTGGCCTTACTTGCACTGTTATTTGTTCTCTTTTCCCTGGGTTTGCCCGTTACAACAGAAGCTCGAATGATTGCGGCTTCTTCATCTTCTGTCATTGCTGATTACAATTATTTTCCACCACCGACAGGTATGTTGGTATTTGGTTCCAAGGCAAAATCAAATTAGTTTTCTTAATGCATCTTCTGATAATGAATTTTACTTGCAGAAGAGCGATCAAAAGAGAAAAGAATAGCAAGATCCCTGAGGCGTGCACCGCTTGTCCCGAGATCTCCACTGGGAAACCCTCCTACAAATTATAGAAGGCCAAAGTTTCCACCGCCCCCACCGATGGAGATATAGGTCAAACAGTCTTCAGATAAGGTAGCAGGTTTTTTTTTTCCTAATTTTTTGGGTATGGATTCGTATAATACGATGTGTATAAAGCCACCCACGATGATGGGCAGCTTTTTTGAAAATTCCATTCTGTGTATTGGCTCAGAATTCATATTTAGGTTTTAATCCAGCGAAGGTTGGTATATGTATTAGGTTTAAAGGTTCAGAATTCATATTTAGGTTTTATTCCAGCGAAGGTTGCTAAATGTATTAGGTTTAAAACTTTCAATAACAATAGCCAATTTTTTTTGGTATTTGATTTCTCCTACAGTGTTATCTCTAGTTGTGAATAGAGACAAAACATTAACCTAGGGTAAGATATAAAAAATGGAGTTGGGTTTTTGAATTGTCCGACAGTATTATCAGAAATAATGGGCAATATTATCAGGAATAATGAATATAGATCTATAGAAATATCCAAAGCACATTAGCAAAGATTTGGTTTAGTTTTAGAGCAGATTTTGAAATCAATCTTATAAAGAGTTGCGCTCATTGATATTTATAGGAGGCACATGGTTTGATTTAAATAATGTCAAAAGTTCCCAACATTGTAACCAAATTAGGGAGGGAGACATAACTCGATGATCTTGGTCCACCGAAAATCTACAATCATTAGAGAAATTTATTTATAAACCTTTAGATAATAAAATAATAATGTTGGGATAAGAGGTAGTTAAGGAAGATTAAATTATAAGCAATGGAAAAATAATATCAAATACTTAAATAATAAACCTAAATAAGATGTGGTTAATGAAAATTAGATTTTTAATTAGAAAAAAACAATATCAAATATTAAAAATATATATATATAGAAATGAGATATTGATAGTTTGAGAAATTTAGAAGAAAGATGGATATTATTGAATAGTTAAAAGAAAAAATAAATAATAATATAGCTTTAAATAATTTTAAAGGTAAATTGGATATCAAGTTTATTAAATATCAAAAGGATATGAAGAAAACATTAAATTAATAAAAAAAAAGATAAAATAACAAATTGAAACAACATATTAATAAAAACAAAGATATAAGTAAAATAATTACAAATTGAAACAACTTTTTAAAAAAAAGCAAAGAAGTAAGGTAAAATAATAAAAAATAAAGATAAGTTAATAGTACAAATTAAGGTAAGCTATATGAGCATAAATATTACATATTAACTAAAAGCATAAATGAAGATTTCATTCCATCATATTAATAAATGGTAAAATAAGTTAAAGGAAAGAAACCCTAATTAGGTAAATTATATTTGGATATTATCTCATATTTTGGGCTTTTATGTTTTTAAAAGAAAATTGGAAATATGTATCAACAAAAGAATTTTGGTAGGTATTTATCAATATCGGGTAAAATTAGGGGAATTCTTTAATATCCCATGAACTAAGGCGGTATGACATAGTTTCACTAAGTGAAAACCCAGTGCACAAAACTAAAAAAACTAAGTGGTTGGCTCAATCTATAGTTGTTCACCAACCACCTAACTCGTGATTGTGCTAATTAAAAATAGAAAGAAATTATTACAAATAAGACAAAAAAAATAATAACTAAAAAATTAACAAAATTGCATCCTTGATTTTAAGCTTTATGACTTTCACCATGAACAAAATTGCATCCTTGATTTTAAGCTTCACGACTTTCACCATGAAGTGAAGGTTCTAAGTTAAGTTGGATTCCTATTAAAATTTATATTATTTTACTTGTTGAAACATGAAACATCTAGGGCCCCTAACATTTATGGATTTTTTGTGGTCATATATAAATAAAAAAATCCTCAAAGAAAGGGAATGGATGCCTAACTTAGCTTGTTAGATAAGGAATGAACTTTCTCTTTATATTAAGCTTAACAAGAAAAAACATTTCAACCAATACATATGTATGGATATTTTACACACCAATACTAAAAAAACATATATTCAAGCATATATCATTTTGCACATCAATTATACCTTTTGCAAAACCAATTTAGGTAATTTTTTCCATATAATGAGTCATAATATTCTAAATCTAAGAGATGAAGGTAATATTTTCTTGCTAGGCAATCTAATCCTATTAGCCTGATACAAAAGAATATCTGAACCTTCATTCTTCATGTGATTTTTTTTTAAAAGTACTCTAATGATAAAAATTAATGACTTAATAATTTGCAATGATTTATTGAAGTGGTTAAATTTCAATTAGATGACCTATATTCAAGGGATTACCAATAATGTGGTAGATTATGTTATATTTATTTCATTGTATATAACCAAAATAATTTGCAATGATTTATTAAAATAACTAAATTCCAAGTAGATGATCAAAGGCTTAGCAATAGTGTGGTAGATTATATTATATTTATATCCTTGTATATAGACAAATTGTTAATTTTGACATCTCTAAATGACCATGAGATTGGCCTAGATCATCTAGACCCTTAATCTCAAATCTATCATTTGTCACACAAACATCTAATAATGATTATTTTCTTCCTTGGTCAATATCCCTAATTCTTCAAGTATTGCAGACTTAAGGCCTTAGCTCAAGGAAAAGTTCAATTTGTCGATTTAGGAAGTTAAGGGACTATGTGAGAAACTTGATGTTGTCAAGTGCATTGTAGTTGATTTCAATGCTAAGGTGTTGGGTTGTGCCCCTAACAATCCCATAAATTTGGACACATTATATATGAAATTTCAAGATCTTATTTGTGTATCTAAATTACCTTATTACATGATTATACGTTAACCATCATCATCATCATCATCAATGTTTACTAGCTATACAAAATGTAACCTTTAATATATATACAAATACAAGGAAAAACATCTTGTTTTCTAAATTTCTTTTTCATGTGCTATTAATGATGCCTACTTTTTCTTTTCTATATTGAATGCTTACTTGTATCATGGTTGTCTATTGGATCTCTATAAAATAAATGAACCATCATGGATATCTTCCATTTGAAGTGGCTGGATGTTTTTTATTTTCCATGTAATAACATTGATATATTAATGACACTTATTCAATGCTTTTGTCTTTTTCGTTGAAGGGTTGTTGGGTTTTATGGCTACCTAGATCAACAAAAGTGTGGTATACACTCCATCTTCTCCATGCTCTATAGCTAGTTAATTTCAATTGTCCTTTCATACTCATATACTTAGTAGCCATATTTGGTTTCTCTAATTTTTGTGACTTCTCATAACAAGGAGAGCGAGAGGGAGAGAGAATTAGGGGGTAGAAAGAGAGATGAAAGGCGATAGGGGAATATGGAGGAAGTATGAGATATAGGGATCAAGGGAAAGAGAGAGAGGTAGGGGAAGAGAGGAGGATAGAGAGAGAGGTGGAGAGAGTGTGAGATAGTGGTGGTGGTATATAGAGTCAAAGAAAGAGAGGGATAGCGATAGAGAGGGAATATAGTTGAAGATAGAAGGTTTAGATTTTAGAGGTGGAAATGGGGGTGTATGGAGGGAGAGAGAGGGTCTAAGAGAGAGGGAGGGGTAGAGACATAGAAGTTTTAGGGNGAGAGAGAGAGAGAGAGAGAGAGAGAGAGAGAGAGAGAGAGGTTTTGGGGAAAGAGAAGGAGAAAAAGAAGTATGAAAGAGTTAGAGGGAGAGAGAGAATGTGAGAGTAATTGTGGTAGAGAGAGAGAAAGATGTTAGATTTTTATCATTTAATCAATATGATCTAGGATCTTATCTGAGAGAATAACATGCACAACAATAATCATAAGAGACAAGAGACACAAAGAGTTTCCCTTGGGGAAACCATAAAGGAGAAAACCCTGCAACTTCCTCAGAGATAGAATGAGCACTAATAGTAAAAATAAAACCCAAAAACAAAAAGATGATCTCTGACAGCTATTCTCTCTGTCACTTGTGTGAGCTCCTCCTCTCCCACTCATACACTACTATTGAGTGAGTGTGTGTTCCAAATAGAAAGTCTCACTCTCTATTTATACTTATACACATCATGGCTAGTATACACAGGAGGGTCTTTCAATCCTCCTACCCACCCTCAGAGCTTCCAGGTGCACCTCCAAAATAGAGATTCCTCTTCTTCGAGCTAGAGGAACCTCGGTCCTTCTTGCCGCTTCGACCACCTCCCCTTGGGGTTTGAAATGACAAAAATCAAATGTCAACTCCTATAGGAAACTATACAAGTATAAAACACAATTTAAAAATCAAAATTAAGTTTTAAAATCTTAAATAGCTCACCTCAGATGAGATGGTAAGTGGTGAGGGGTTTTCCCTCCTCCGTGATCCAAGTCTCTCGGCAATGCCACCTTGCAACATTTAAACAGTAAGATAACTCATACAATTTACTGCCTATGTTAATTTTCATTAATATTTCACAATATTTTCATAAAATAATCAATCTCACCGTGAACACAACACCTGGTACTCAGGGCTGGGAGGTGGAGAAGTCGCCTGGTCCTCGGGGCTGGTAGGTGGAGTAGTAGGCTAGACAACATGCTCCGATGCTAGGGTGGATGGCACAATAAATGATGTAGCCACATTGATGTTGGATACAAAACTAGGGGGCATGGTGAGAGAGGGCATGGAATGGAGTGGGTGAAGTGGTGACACTGACGATAAACCTCAACTGTTTGTAAAGTGGAAGGGAGAACGAGGGTGGTGGGGGGATATCGGGGAGGGGGATGAGGTATGGGATGGGGTGGAGTAATGGGTGAATGTGGATGGATGGTGTATCATGGTCGGAGGGGGGAGGGTGGAAACATGGGAAATTGCAAGGGAGGGGGTGGATGGGTGGGGCGGGGGGAGTGAGCGAATGCTGTGATGAATAAGGGGGAGCTGAATGGAAGTGTGGTGGTGGATGTGAGCAAGGGATGGATGGAACAGGGTGGGGAGGGATGCATGGACAGGGACATGTATGCCAGGGGATACACCTGGCATATATGGTGGGAAAAAGGTAGTCATTCGAGAGATAGTGACATCGACATGCCTATTTGCTTAGACCTGTATACATATTCGTGTCCTCATATATTAGTACACAAAAAATAAAAATATACAAAGCTAAGCCATCAAAACTAAAATTAAATTTATACTTTATTACATGATACCTACACAGGAGGGGATCTGATGATCCCCGGCGGGGATGGTTGGTCACTCAATCCTGCGGACACTTGTGCAAACAAAAAAATATTTAGATTCAATTACTAAATATTTACTACATTGGAAAACAAGATTAACTACTAAAATTACATTTAATCACTAAAATAAAACTACCTGTGTGTATGGTGTTGCGATGTCCTCTACAGCTTCCATGGATCCATCTAGGTTGAAGGAACCAACGTCCTACCACATGGGTGCTGGAGACTCAACACTGAATAGCTGTACATTAAAACAAATCAATCATGTCATCAACATCTGATTCTAATTTAAATTTATTAGAAATTATGAGATTGCATAACGTATAATCAATACTTTAACATTAAATAAAACAATAACTAACCTGCTATAGGTAGCTCTCTGTGGCATGCTCCTGCGTGGGAACATGGCATGGATGCCCACAACGAGAACAATGATGTGGCACTGGTCCCGTTGAGTTGGATGGATCATCCTGGCTACCACTTGTAGCTACTCTCCCTCGCCCACCACCAGTAGACTATGTATAAGTGTGTCTCTCAGGGTGGTCCTGCTCGTTCTGTGAGGACATAGCCACAAATGTGGTATGCCCAAGAAGGTGATGTGTGGCATGTCTAATGGACGCATGGATCTCATCTATCCTGCTACCTAACCAAGGGGGTTGAGGAATCGGATTTGGCTCTCGCTTAGGTACAGGAGGTCCTCTGAGTGGGTTTCGGTGGGCATGAGCTCGATCTTGGGTTGAGCCAAGAACGACTCCTTGAAACTCGGTGATGTCGAAGTAGTTCACATGGAACCCTAACACAAAATCAACCCACAGTTTCCCAAGAAAATGCTGTGAGACCTCGACATTGTTGCATGGAGGCTTGTCAAAAACCATGAACCATCTCTTCCTCTAGTTTTCTCTCCATGGCTGGTAATTACACTAGTCGATGCAAACTTGCCTCTTCCTCACATCTGGAGGCTGTCCTGTTCTCGGATCTATAAAATTGCTCCACAGTTGGGATTTTGTTATATTAAGGTCTCTTATAGCTTCTTTGGATATACCAGTGGCATAATGTTCTCTCATTCGAGCCCTATATTGGCTCAAATTGGTTATCTCACTGTGCGCAATGTCGATAGACTCTATTATGTTTTGTAGTAATGTGACGAGGCAAACCTGAGAGGGTTTCTTGGTGTTCTTCAGTTCATCACTCAATATCATTAACTGGTTTAAATCCTTGTGTAATTCATCTTTGAGGTTTTCTAGTGGTTTACCGTCGAGTTCTTCATTTAATTCAGAGTTTATTGGGTCCTCTGATTGGTTCATTTCACTGCTTTGTTGGGATGGTTCATCGGTATTTGTCATTATGGTAGAGGTAATGTATCTGCAATATCAAATTTGTTCAATTTCAATTCATTTACAAATTTTTTTAATTTTATATTTTATGTGAAAAACAATGAATTAAAAAAAACAAAAAAAACAACAAAATGCAAATAGTAATCCACCTATCTTATTCCAAAAGTTGTGGGTGTCATCTTGGGGTGCTTGGGCACTTGTTTTGGGCTCCTAGGCAACTCCAACTGTGCACGCGCATGCAGGTTTGTGAGTGGAAATGGACTATTTTCTCTTGATTTTTTTGTTATAAAAATCACAGGGATGCACACGCGTGTTTAACGAGTGCGTGTACGGATACGCGTGCACGTCTAGACATGCATGCACATTCCTAAGGGCACCTACACCTCCTAATTTCCACATCAACAAGCAAACATAGAGGTTCAACATAGGCAAAGCAGGAACGTGTGTGCACGTCCAAGTGTGCATGCGCGTTCCACTTTTTTTTTCGCTGGCGTGCTCCCATTACATCATAATTGGGTAGCAGCTTCTTGCGGGCACTCAAATATAAAATATTTGTGGGCTACATTCCATAACCTTTTCCATCAAAGATAAACAGTAATAACTTATAGACAAGTGGCTCTATGGCCCAAAATTTTCTTTCCAAAAATGAGTGCAATAGGTGAACGACCTCATGGCCACATCACAATATCATAAAACGATGGACTGTAAATCAAAATTACAATTGTGTTTTACAAACAAAATCCCTCACAGGGTTTTTAACAAATTTATTTACATTCCAGTAGAGACAGTGGAAAGACTTCTCTTACTTTTGAAAAGAAAACAAATTTTTTATCCCGGTATCAAAAGACTCCTAGTATAGTCCAAGATCAAGAAAAAACCTCATGACTACCAAGCAAATCATCACTACCATCAAAATCCAACACAGATTTAGGCATCCAGACTATGCCTCGAAAAGAAAGAACAAGTCAAACCATATAGCCGTAAAGGGAAGGGTACCAGTATTACCCAAGCCACAAACCCTTCAATACTTTGTTCCAGTTGTATGGTAGCAAACGTTCTGGGTTGCCTCCTACACATACAACAAACCAAGAGGTAAAAATAGTGATATATATATAGCTATATAAAGAAACAATGCAGAGCATAAAAAAATGAATCTCTACGAATTACAAAAGGAGAAAGTACCTGTCTTGGTAGCCTCTGAATCATAACCAAAGCTACACAGTGAGAAAACATCAAGTAAACAGGAAGAGAGGAAGGGTGTCGAGGGTCGAAGGATTCGACTTCTCCACCATCGTCTCCACGCAGTGAAGAAACCAATCGAGCAAATAGATACCGGAGAAAGCGAACCAAAGGTAATTGAACCCCAAACAAAACTTCAACGAAAAGATCAACATAATCAACGAGGTGCATTAAACCCCTAGGGTTTTTCACCATGCCTAATGGCCGCTAGTTGGAGTTTCCATTATTTCCATATGGTCTGCATGTGAACCATTTTATTACATTCCCTTTTGATATCATTACCATATCTTTGTTTCCAAGTTTTAAAGTCAACTGTCGTATCGTTTTAAAAGCTAAGTACTTTGGCATAGTTTCTCGAGGATGGTAGTTTGGATCATGTCTTAGCATATAGTAAAGTAGGGGAACTATATTATGGAGTTCAAGCTAAAATATGATTTTAGAATAGTTTTTTTTCATACCCTAGTGTCCCATCCTTTTTCCTAGGATGGTGGATAACTTGTAGATAGGATTGTTGTGCTTTAGCAAGAAACTTTAAGCTTAATTTTGTTCACCTGCACAAAGGGAAAATGAAGGATCATGTGTTAGTATTAAAGGCTAAGTAATACTATGACATTTTCCTTTAATGGATCTTAGGTAGGGGGCATGTGCAAGAAGATGAGGGTCTCTTTTGGCGTGTTAGATGCAATACAAAACTGAAAAAACAGGCATCCATCAACTTGGATTTATATTTTGAGACACTTACACAATGAATCTTGCGATCAGTAAAAAACAAGAAATGTAGGAAATTGAATGACCTTTCCAAATATATATTTTTTTTCTATTGAAAATGCTGTTAACTATCTAAAGTTAGATAAATTTTAACGGGCACTTTTTATTTTTTGGACAAATTATAAGGTATATGTTTTTGTGGGTGCAGCGTTTGAGTGTCTAAATGATGGAATAAACTTACGAAAAATGGTATACATATAGATAACATATAGGACTAGTGCACGACTATTTTTCCAATAATAAAAATAATATTTTAATTTTTTTTTTATAATTATCTAAGAGATCAAACCTCAAAAACGGTACGTCAATTGTGGGTGCAGCATTTGAATGTCTTAATGCAATTATTTGGAAATGGATTTTTTATAGCATGTAGAGGTTGGTGTTATTTAGTGCACCATACAATTTTTTTTTAAATGGTTGAGGAATGAAAGAGATATGGACAAAACACTACCAGTGTGTTTTTTGAGTTGAGGAGTGATGACAGAAGATAAATAAGAAAAAAATAGAAAAAATTATGTATTCTTGTTAAAATTTACATATTTAGAATCTGCAAAAAAAACCATATATGTTTCTAAAATCTCATAAAAAATGGAGGTGTGCAGCATAATCAGACGAACCGCTAAACATGAGCATATTGAAAATTTGGATATAATGCTGAATTTGCCATGGTTTATCATACTCCAAGGCACAGGCATGTTGAATCTGAAGCAAAGTACAAAGCAGACACATAGGCATAGGAATTCCATGAAAGCATGGGTGGAGGCTCGGCCTTATCCTTTGGAGGGAATAAATTTTTGAATTTAAAAACTATGCGAGCGTGATTTAGTTAAAGAAAAACGTGTGCGTGTTGTAAATAAACAAAACGCGTGCGCGTTATATACAAACACATCGCGTGCACATTTTGTAAAAACAAAAATAGCGTTCATCATCATCATCATAATGCTCATCTTCATCATCATGATCATCATGTTCATCTTCATCATCATGATCATGATCATGATCATCACCATCATCATTATCCTCATCACCATCATCATCATCATCATCACCATCACCATCGTCATCTTCATCATCCTCATCATCATCATCACCATCACCATCGTCATCTTCATCATCCTCATCATCATCATCACCATCAACATCATGAACATCATCATCAACATGATGATCATCATCACCATCAACATCATGAACATTATCATCACCTTCGCCG
>LPNX010892696.1:0-17499 GCA_001517045.1 Pseudotsuga menziesii | reverse complement strand
CTAGACTTGTGGGCTAGGAAGTGTAAACTTCCCACAAGTTATAAAACTCAGACATAGTGGACCTTTCTTTAGGTAAATCCTTGACTTTATCACTGTATCTAGGAAGCTCCTCTCAAACGGGAGTTAAGAACGAGGCCGCGTGGAGGCTTGGACAGAGGAGATAACCCTCTGAATCCTTGTCAAAGCGTAACTCAGGACTTTTGTGCATCTAGGGATTCTGTCCTAGACAGAGTTTCAGGCTCAGCTACCCTGCCCATGCGTACGAGTCCAGCTTGTGACTGTCCCCCCAGACTGTTGGTATAGCCAAGGTAGCCTTTAGTCTCTTGTTTTTTAGGGTTCATACCTAGGTAAACCGGAAGGTTATTTCTGGTTCACCTTGAACGGGCTTGGAAGGTAACCCTTGTTGAAAGTGTAGGGGGGCGGTTCGGTGACTCCTCTGCTTGTGCCTAAGAACCACTTCAAGGATGCCAAGTAATAATTCATCAGCTTTCTTCGAGAAAGTATATCTTTTACCCTTGTTTGATTGCTCGAGACTTTAGGATTTTTATAGTGTATGCTTTGTGGTTTTTCCTGTGTTTAGTTGGCCTTAGGGTTTGATTTGTCAAATTTTTAATTCTGGAGGACCAACCTGTTAGAAGGTCAAGAAGGTTGAGAAACCTTCCTCCTCTCACCACATTAAAGCCTCCACCTTTACCCCGAAGGCGGAGATTAGACACTGATGGTTCTTTTGAACCAATAGGGATAAGTGAAGTTCTTGGTGAACCAGAACTGATAGCTAACCATTTTGATTTTGACAAAGTTGAGATAGAAGAATTACAGACTGACAAGTTTGCAAGAAACTTTAACACCCTCTTGACTGATTTAAACGATCCTGCTATCATTCAGGTTAGACCTTTTGATTCACCTATATTAGGTGCCCCTGTGGGTAGGATCATGTCTTCTGCGGAAGAAATTCCTTTTGTGTTCACCTCAACCCTTCCGGTTGAAGGGGTACTACCTCCCCCAGTAAGTGCCCCTATATCTAGTCTACCTTCTACACCTTTGACTCCAGCGAGCTGGGTGGTTCAACCACCAGTTCACTCAAACATAGTAGGTACTTCTGGTGACATGGTTACTAGGATCCCCAGTATACCTACCATTCCTTCTTCCTTTCCTTATACTACCCAGAGTGGTCCGGTACGATCCTCTGCCTTTGTCCAAGGATTTCCTTGGAATGGGGGGCACATTCCCCCATATAGTCCATACGTAGGTCCATCTCCTTCTTCTGTAGGAGTGCAGTTTGGGAACAACACCTCTTATGGGCAAAGTTTCCAAAACGAGATCTCCCTTTTCGTTGTTTAGCGGAGGGATACCTGCTCCTGTATTTCAGACCCCTGCTTCTATGGGGACAACCCGAACTTCTTACACTGTACCTCCCACACACAATCCTGTGGCTTATGGATTGAATCCGTTTCAAAGAAACCTTCCCACTTCGCAACCGGCGGTAGGGGGAAACCCCACTTTTACCCATGGGCATTCGAGGCCAGGTCCCTCTAATCCCCAAGCTGGCACATTTAGTACCCCAGTTCGACACAAAATTCCATTTTTGGCAACCTTAAACTTGCCAGATTTGTCAAAATTGATGAATGACCCGGTGAGGCATGACCCCTTGTGGCCACCTGTTCCCACCAAATTTCCATCGGACATCCCTAAGTTCAAAGGAAAAACTGGTGAAGATCCTAGGGCTCATGCCACCACCTTCCATTTATGGTGTTGTTCAAATTCATTGGATGAAGATTCAGTGAGGTTGAGGCTATTCCAGAGAACCTTGACAGGTACCGCAGAAAAATGGTATATCGAATTGTCTTCTGTTGCTTTCAGTAGTTTCTAGGACTTGGCTAGTGCTTTTCTTAGCCACTTTCAGATTTCAGTCCGATATGACTTTGGAACGGACTTGTTGTCTACTCTTAGACAAAACAAGGCTAGCCACATCTCGGATCATATCCAAGAGTGGAGGAGGCGAAAGAGACTTATAAAATCCACTATCCCTCCTGAGTTCCTTTTAGAGTGGTTCCTTAAATCACTGTTACCATACATATCTAAGGACGTATCCACCTCAGGAGTGACGAATGAAGAAGAAGCCATACTCAGGGCCTAGAAACTGGATTTGATTTATTCACAATCTGGGATCTTATATGAGATCATCCCTGAGGCACTGAGGCCTTTGCACGAGGCAGAGAAGCCTAAGCCTGGACCCCATGCCGATGGTGTGGTTGGATCGATTAACTCTCCCACTGTAGAGTCTTTGACTAAACAACTTCACCAATTGTGTGTCAAAAAGTATATGGTGGAGGCAGCAAAAGCTGCCCCTCCCCCCAGAATGCAAATGTTTTTGCACAAACCTCTTCGAAGGGCAATTAGCAGCCCAGCGGGAAGAAAAAGAAAGGTAAGAAGGGAGAGGGAAACCAAAACAAGCCAAAGCCTGCGAACAATGCTGATGGGGGCAAGAAAGAAAAGAAGAAGGTCAAGTTCCCTTGTAAGTTGTGCCAAGAGGACCGCCTTACTCACCTTTGTCCCCTTATGGATCAAGCCCAGAAGTTGCTTAAAGCGCAACAACCGGCTGTCCTGAAGGATCCTTTTCCCCAAGGATAGAACTCCGCTTCAGCTTCCAACGTAGCAGGGGGCACTCAAACTGCGCCTGACCCAAACTGTATCAACATGGTTCGATCTTCGACTTTGTTGCAAACCAAGAACAAAAACTATGAGAAAGAGACTCCTAATAAGGGTAAAGCTGTAGGTGAACCTTCCAATCCTCTCACAATAGAGAAACCTGCTGAAATAATGCCAAAGATACCCAAAGGTGTCTTTAAGAAGACCTTGCATAACCCAAATGCCAGGGCTGCTTCCAACTACTCCGTAGTTGAAGACTTAGCTCAGACCCCATGTGCAATGTCAGCTTTAGAGGTGTTACAGAGTTGTCTCGCTCAGCAGGATGCCCTCTTAGCAGCTCTAGGAAGCATGGAATCTTCGAGTCTCATGGGGAAATTTCATTTATCTGATGTTAAAATTCACCTGCCTTACCATGTAGCCCTATCAATAGATGTCATCCATGGTGGTAAGACCATTGGAAGGGCAGTTGTTGATGAGGGGGCCTCTACATGTGTTATGTCCCTGGCCTGTTGGAAAGCTCTTGGATCCCCAGAGCTTGTCCCATCAAACACTTTACTTACTGCTTTTGATGGAAGGTCCTTCCGTCCACATGGTATCCTACTAGCTTTTGAGATTAAGTTGGCAGGCAAAGCAGTGTCTATTGAAGTAGAAGTGATTGATGCTCCTTTGGACTACAATTTGCTTCTGGGAAGGAGTTGGACTTATGCGATGTCCACTATTGCGTCGGCCATTTTTCATGTCATGGTTTTTACACATGAGGGCAAGTTGGTTACTATTGATCAACTTGATTTTACCCAAAAAGGTCATTTAGAGTCTAATGAGTCTACTGTGCCATCGGTTTATCAGACCAAACCTGCTGCACAGAGCTTGGGGGCTGGAATGTACACATCATTGATGGGCACATTTGATCTTCCAGCCCCGGTTAATTATATTGGTTCTACTAGTGTGGGGAAGTCCATCGCTACGGTTGTCGATAGGACTGATCCTTGGGTCCTCCCAACTCCCCATGAACCTGAGGTGCCCTTATCGGCAGGGGAGGTGGCTTATCAAGCTATCGCTCAAGCCACTGTTGATCCCATTCAAGATCCTCTAACAGTCTCAGATGATCTGGAAGAAGTTTATTTGCCTGCATGGGTGAAAAACTCTTTGCATTCTATAGATTGCTTAGACACGGTTTTACCTTTCGATGAAGCTATTCTGGAAGCCATGAGTGGATGTGATAAGATTTGTGAGGATCTTCATCATCGATCCTATTTTCTTTTAGAACTAAGAAGAATAGAAAACTAGGAGTTTCATGTGAGACTGTCAGAAGATGTTGATACACCTATCAATCCTTTGCCTAGGGAAGGAATCTTTGTCGATGGTAATATGGAAAATATTTCCGCCACTATACCTATTAACATCTTTGTGAACCCCGATGTCGTGGAAAACATATATATAGGTGCAAACTGCTCTCCTGAAGAGATTGCCATCTATACTGCCCTTTTTAAGGAATTTCGCGATGTCTTTGCCTGGTCATATGAGGAGATGCCAGGCATAGATCCATCTATTGTTGAACATGAAATCCGAACTTATCCTGATGCTAAGCCAGTTCGACAAAAATTAAGACCCATGAACCCGCGTAAAGCGGCGGCCGTGAAGGCAGAAGTTGAAAAGCTATTGAAAGCTGGTTTTATATATCCCATAGCTTTGACTGAATGGGTGTCCAACCCTGTTCCTGTTGATAAAAAGCAAGGGACTATTCACGTTTGTACAGACTTTAGAGACCTCAATAAAGCCTGTCCTAAGGACAACTACCCCACACCATTTATCGACCAGATCATAGATGCATGTGCGGGAAGTGAGGTGTTTTCGTTTATGGATGGTTTCTCCGGCTACAATCAAATCCAAATTAAACCGGAAGACCAACATAAAACTGCTTTCATCTTCCCTTGGGGTACATTCCGGTATACGAAAATTCCCTTTGGATTGAAAAATGCTAGGGCAACCTTTCAACGAGCTATGAACTTTGCTTTTCAAGACATTAAAGCCATTGTCGAGCCATACCTTGATGATCTGCCCACACATTCTCGCAAGAGGATCCAACATCCAGATCATTTACGGTTGATATTTGAGAGATGCAGATATTATAAAATTCACTTGAATCCCCACAAGTGTGTATTCTGTGTCAAGTCAGGAAGATTACTTGGGTTCATTATCTCTAGTAGAGGCATTCAGGTGGATCCATTGAAAGTTGAGGCCATTGTAAATTTGCCTCCTCCTCATTCCCTCGAGCAACTTCAAAGCCTGCAAGGAAAGTCTAATTTCCTTCAACATTTTATTGTTAATTATGCCAAGATCACTAAGGGTTTCATGCGCCTACTCAAACAGGACACCCCATTTGTATGGGATGAAACCGCACAACTTGCATTCGAGGCATTGAAAAAAGCTTTGCTGTCGACACCCTTATTACATCCACTAGATTATTCTAGGGATTTTATATTATATTTGGCCACGTCGGAGTGGACCATTGGGGTAGTACTAGTCCAGGAGGATGATAAGCTTGTTGAGCATGTCATTTACTATCTTAGTTGTGCTTTGGCTGGACTTGAACTTAGATACTCCCATGTTGAGAAATTAGCCTTAGTAGCTGTTTATGCTATGCAGAGGTTACGTCACTACATTTTAATAAGGACCACCACAGTAGTGGCAGATGTAAATCCGTTCCAATATGTTTTATCCCGATGCATTGTTGGGGGTAAATTTAACAAATGGATAGTCATTCTCCAAGAGTTTGACTTGGTTTTCCAGTCCGCTAAGTCTAAAAAGTCCTTAGCTTTTGCTAAGCTTATAGCAGAATTTCCTACTGATGAAGATGTAGTGGTTGAAGATGACTCATTCCCAGATGAACACATCTTCCTGATATCCACCTCTGATCCTTAGTACGGGGATATTATTATATATCTCCAGACTTTGAAGTACCCTGCAGCTTCCTCCGGGGAGGAACGACGTAAGTTACGCCTTCATGCCAAGAACTACCTCATTATAGGAGATACATTATATTGACGAGGGGTAGATTCTGTGTTGCGTCATTGCCTTACTCATGAGGAAGCGGAGATTGTCCTAAATGATTCCCATAGTGGAGCATGTGGGGGTCATTTATCTGGGTTAGAAACGGCCCAGAATATATTATGTGTCGGTTATTTCTGGCCCACGATCTTTAAAGATTGTGTGGAAGCAGTGAAGCGCTGTCATCCATGTCAGCTTTAAACTAGGAAAATGCGGTCACACCCTGCTCCATTATTTATTATTGTCTCGGTAGGCCCCTTTATGAAATGGGGGATAGATTACGTGACATGCAACCCAGCCTCGGCTAGGGGGAATAAACACATCATTGTCGCTGTGGACTATTTTACGAAATGGATAGAGGCAATGCCTACTTTCAAAGCCGACGGGGAAACAACAGCTTTCTTTGTTTTCAATCAGATTATTGCAAGGTTTGGTATTCCCAAAGTGATTGTCATTGACCATGGTAGTCATTTTCAAAATGACATGATGACGGAACTGACTACCATGCTTGGATTTAGACTAGAACATTCTTCTCCATATTATCCGCAAGCAAATGGTCAGGTTGAGGCTGTCAACACGACTTTAAAAACTATCCTTAAACGTAGAATTGATGCAGCCCGCTCTAATTGGCACATCATGTTATATCCTGCTCTTTGGGCCTACCGAACTAATGTAAATACTGCTACGGGTTTCTCTCCTTTCCAACTCATTCACGGGGTGGAAGTAGTTACTCTGATTGAATGTGAAATCCCGTCTTTGAAGATAGCCATTCATGTGCTACCTGATATGACTAAGCTTGAGGAATGTCTTGTCCATTTAGAACACCTTGATGAACAGCGTAGAGATGCGCTAACTGCTTATCAGGCTCATAAAAATAGGGTCAAAACTCAGTATGATAAATCGGTCAAACCTAGGGTTTTCTCTGAAGGGGAACTTGTCTTGCTTTGGGATCAAGATAAAGAACCTCTGGGGGTAGGAAAATTCAAGGCTATGTGGTTAGGACCTTATGTCATGTCAAAAGTCTTGATTAAAGATGCATATAAGTTAGTTGATTTTGACGGGAATAAGCTTCCTGAGCCTAGAAATGGGCTCTACCTAAAGAAGTACTACGCTGAGGCTTAGCACTTTTTCTTGTATTTTTAGTGTATGTATTTTTTTATGTACATTAGGTTGTCAGTTTTGTTTTTTATACTATCTACTGGTTGTTGTAGATGTCTTCTGAACAGTATATAGGGTTCGCTGATGGCACCAGCCACCATACTTGTAACCTAGCTTTGGCAGCATGGGTTATTTATTCTCCCTCAGGACAGCTTGTTTCCGCGGGAGGCGCTTATCTAGGTCCTGCTTCTAATAATGTTGCTGAGTATAGGGATGTCATTGAGCTCCTATGGGATGCTTTGTCACGGGGCATCACCCAGCTTGAGGTCTATTTGGACTCTTAGTTGGTGGTTTCCCAGCTCAATCGAACTTATCAGGTATGAAATCCTATCTTATTATGTTAGTTCATGCAAATTCGTTTATTGGAAAGACATTTTGAAGTTATTACTTTCAATCATATTCCACGGAACCAAAATTCATTGACTGATGCATATGCTAATTACATTTTGGATTGGCATCTCACACACATTTTATAAAAATATTCAGCGGACATATGAAAAACATTTGTAAATAAACTGACAACAAACATTAATATATATATATATATATGTAAAATATCTGTCTGTAGATAGGTCAAGTCTCATCCTTAGATCCCGTCATATACAAAATGTACAAAAATGTGGATCATAGTCCATCAAAATGCCCTAGAACTAAGCAGGGCCACCCTGGCCACTAGGACCTCCTTGGTCCCCATGGTCCCTCCATGCTCTGGCTTCCTCAGCCTCCTCGGCTTCGGCAGCCTCCACTGCATCTCTATATACGAGCACTGCTCTAGCCACTCATGTGAACAGACGTAGCCAAACCGGTGGAACCCCCACAACAAACTCCTGCATGGCTGTAGGGTTATGCTCTATCCATATGGTCATTACTCGTTGGGTCAGCCTGGTCAACTGCCCCTGTAGTACCCTGATCAATCCTGGATCTTCCCCTACAACCGGGCGAACGAACATGCGAGGGTGCCCTTCAGGGCGGACTGGTCCAATATCTGCATTTTGACACATGAATAGGTAAGATTTGTACATATGTATATATCTATCATTGGAAAATTCATAAAAATTTGAAAATGATAAAAATTAAAAATTACTTACCTAGCTCTCCCCATGCTCCTCCTAGAGGGAGGACAAGGTCGGGGTCACCTCGGAAGTCCATCCCGGCATATGGAAACTGCTCCAATGCCGGCAGCTATCGTTCCCACCATGTGTAGAAGTAATCATCATAAACACTGTGTACTGAGTCCCCTCCTCCTTGGCGGAGGAAGATGTCTCCCCACCTGCTCAGCCTTGGCTGACGTGGAGATCAGATTGGTAAAGGTATAGCGGGGCTCATTGCTAGAACGCCACTAATATGCTTGCATAGCCAAAATTCTTGCGTCTTCCTCTCTTGCAGTCGGATAAGTGTCTCCTCATGATAGAGGCAACTCCCGAGCACCAATCATAGAGAGCACCTCTAAAACAGTCAACTGCCACCCTCATTTTATTCCTGGTGGCCAAATGTAAAGCTGTAGATCTTGCTATTCTCACAATGGTGCTAGCTAATACTTGGTCCAGAGTAAAATCTTGGATATCTACAATTGGAACGCTAGTTCCCCTTCTCTGAGTACCTGGTGTACAGAATATGTCTACATAGTTTTGGACACTTAAGGGGTCACCACCCCTGCCAGTGCCCTCCATGTTCACCGGTGCCCCTCGTCGTGACAACCCGGTAATGAAATATATGTCTTCCATGGTAAGCTCTAAGGTTTCACCTTGTAGATTGAACATCCCCATATCATGATCCCAATAATTGACAATGAACTCAAGGATGCGGACATTGGCCCGCATGGGTGATGTACAGAATAATTTCAGTAGCCCACTGGCCCTCAATGCCTGTATGGTGGGCACACTTTGGAGCGCCGCTTGGTCCATTATTTCGTGCTCCCTTTCCCTCCATTCCAGAACCATATTTTACCTAGCAAATACAAGCAATTGGATTCAGTGTTTTCATATCAAAATTTAAAAAAATTTGCATATTTTTAAGCATTTGTCCTCCACGCAGTATCCGTGACTATATAATTATACAAGTTGCGTACCATCCGCGGCTGTCTAGTTAGGCAACCCGCGAATATAGCGCGTATCCGCTAGTTTCTATATTAGCAACCCATGGATGCGCCCTGCTATAGTTTTGGATGCTTTCAAATATTCAATTCAAACTTTAACTTAACATTTGCTTGGATCATTTTGAAGAGATTAGGGTGTAGGATTACCTGAAGCTAGCAGATTTTGATTTCGTCGATCCAATTGTCCATAATGATCAATCAAAGGTAGAGGGTAAAACTTGTTTTTATGGCTCAAAAGTTCAAATGGTGAGTTTGTTTTAATTTTCAACCTATTTATAGAAATTATATTTCATAAAGTGGGTCTTTTTCTATAGTTTGAAATGTCAATTAACTAATACCATACTCTTTGTGCCTTGGAACAGGTTTATCACTTTTTCTAAAGTGTTGTTGCTCCAATAGGGTGGTTTTGTTATTTCCAACACATGTTGGCATATTTTCACTCCACATTAACCTTAGCATTCAACATTTTGCCACGGACTATGGTATTCTAAGCCATTAGTCCCTTGTCTTTACCATTGTTCTTCCGTGGCTAGGAACCCTTTTTCATGAGTATCCTTCTTATATGCCTTTGTCATTCTTTAGTACTCATGCCGCCATTGTTCTAGGTTCAAGGGTATCCTCTTAGCTATTTTTCATGCCAAATAGAGCTTCTTTTGAATCTCTTTTTACAAGCTATCCCATTATAGGACTCCCCGCCCTTCTGGAGTTTTCTTTAGGCCTAGGTCTGACTCCTTCAAAACAGACTTGACTGCCTCATCCATTCAAGCTCGTTAAGAATATGTGAATGGGCATCCGCATTGGTGGTAGGTTATCTCTTTCTCGGACCATGCGGAATAATACGAGAAAGGATCACTCTCTTTTCTTTTGAATTGAGAAGAGTATTCTTAGGTATAGTTTTATCACTTTTTCGAACCTGAGGGACTAAATCGGACAGAAAAGGAACACCCAGTTTGAGCTTAGTTTTCTCTTTTTCGTGCTCTGGACTCAAACATGAAAAAGATTCTGAGTATACTTTGTGTCTTTGTCATGCTCATTAAACACTTAAGAACAAAGCAACGAGTTTATTGTTGCAAGCCCCATTTCTCGTAACCAAATGGATCTTTCCGAGTGATCTTGCTTTCCTTCACACTCATAAAACTCAAGCTATTTTATGCTGTTTTGGAAGGAGCATTGGGTAGGTGGTAATTTAACCTTTTTCGGACCTCCCTGACTAAGTACGAAAAAGGTTCACCTTTTCTTCTTCAGAAGTTAAGAGAGTTCTTCTGTGGTTTGTTTTATACTTTTTCGACCTCAGGAGACTAAATTGGATGAAAAAGGACCCCCCTGGAGTCTTCTTTGGAGTTTTCAGACTCTCTAAATGTGAAAACACCAACTGAGCATGTACTAGTTTGGGTTCATTAAATCCACGAATCAGTGACACTATCAAGCATTATTTTCCCATCTCTTCAAGCTTGTTAAAAAATGAAGAGGGAACCGAGTTGACTTTCCTGGACTCGTTAAAATTTAACAGGGAAGGTAAGGAAGAAGTTTTCTCTTGTTTTCAATAATGGCAGCATGTTATCCTTGAACATAGCACTCTTTGTTTTCCGATATCCATGTTTCAGTTTCCACCTTTGTTCAACTATCACTTTGAGTTTCTTACTCCTCCTCTTGTCCATTATAACTCGGGAATCTGATCATGTCTCCTACATGATAGATAAGTCTAGTTGTTCTATCTATAACTTATACGCTGCCTTGGGTCATCTCTGTGTTGTGCTCACTGTTTAAGGACTTTACCCAATGTCTGATCTATAGCCTGATCCCATCATTGTTATATCTATTATCTATTTGTGCCTCCCTTCTTTTGCCCAGTTCCTAGTCACTCTTGTGATCCGTTGGAGGATCTATTGCCTTTCCTATGACAGTATGGTTTCGTTTCAGCACTTCCTGATGACAAAGACTTAGAGTTTTGACGATAGTACCTCAGGATTCATTTTCATCATTGGTGAATTCCTTTGCCTCAGTTGTCAATTATCATTTATTGATTGACAAACTGTTGAATCCTTTCCATGTTCGACTTCAGCTTACCATTTTTCACATGGCTTGGATTGTACTGGTTCTTTGGGATTCTTTATGAAGACCTTAGTTCCTCGCTCATGGACTAAGTTGTGCAAGATTATGTTCTCTTCCTATATAGAGCTTCCATATCTTTAAAGACTCATCATTATTGTATTTGTGGCTTCGATCCACCTTTGTAATATACATGGTTTTATACCCGTATAATATGATGTACTCAAATATTGTAAAGGAGCTAGTGTTCTAGTAAATTGAACATAGCATCCTCAGATGTAAATTTTTATATGACATTACTATGTATTCGTTTCAGGTACTCTCTCTGCTCCATTGGATTTCTGAGTTCTCCAAAGATAAAGATTATAATGTATTTCGGCCATCGCTTCCCTCTAACCTAACACATTAGGGGGCATCTGTTATCCACCTGAATGGCACCTCTCCGTCCAAGTGCTGACATCCCTCATGTTGGCACACAAAAGGACATCTATGGATTGAGGTTTGCCTAAAACACTATAGATGGGCTTATTATAAAATACATTCCTCATCCATCCAGCTGGTTACTTTGACTTTTTAACTATGTCAAGTCATATCCACGAATCTATATGCATGCAACTCGTGGATCATATGCGAGTGTCGGTTGTTGCAAGTCACGGATGGATGTATCCGCAGGTTGATCTTATAGAAACTCACGGATCATACACGGGTTGTCCTTCTTGGTACCCACGGATATGTCCCTTTGACATTTAAAATAAAAAACAGGTGATTACTTGAGATTATTTAAGTCATTTACCTTAATCTCCTTAACTGTCTCAACCTCCTCAACCTTCGAAACTGCCTTATTTCATCCATATAAATACAGGTCTTGGGGAGGGTGTTGGATATATACACTTGGAGAGAAAAGTTATGCTGGTGGATTTTATATAGAAGTCTTTGGAGCAGTGGAACTCAGAATCATTTGGATGCAGAGGAGTCCTTGTCTCAGGCATTGGGTTGTACTTTGAACTCTTTCATTATTGCTAATAAAGAGAATCCTTCTTCCATATGTGTCTCATGTATCTTGGTTTGATAAATATTTATGTTTCTGCATTTTATATATGATTTATCTAACCTGCTCATATATATATATGAATCATCTTGTATCTGGAAGATTGACTCTTGATAGGTGAAGGAGAAGCAACCTTGAAGACTTTGGAGGTGAAGCAGAGCAGAAGAGGACAAGCAAGGATCAACCTTCGTGAATCAAGTAAGTCTTTCTTATCCTCCTATTTCCTATATTGCACTCTAGAAGTCAATTGTCTGCAAGTTAATTGAGTATGTTGGTAAACCCAGACCTATGGTTATAAGGTGTCCATACCTATACAACAGCCCTCCCCAACTGAAAATGTGCCAGGTCCCACTGTGCAAAGATAAAAACAAGGGGAAGGCTTGGATCCGACAGCAGCTGCCTTCAATTTCAAAACATACTTTGATTTAGAATTTTTGTATTGGACTTCAAGATTGTCAAAGTTTTTCTGAAAGACATCATGAGAAAATGGTAAAGGCTTAAGGATGAGAAGATGGACAAGGGAACATCCAATCATCCCTACCATGTTCCATTTATTCTCGTGCTTCCTGGAAAGATAAATGCAGATGCAACTGAGAGTCGAGGTCTATCATCTAAATCTACATCGAGTTTCTCAAAAGCGCTCTATTTATTCCTTTAATATATCAAGGTGAATACTTCCATTATTATCTTGAAAAACAACCTTAAGTGGATTGAATAGATAATCCCTCTTTCCAAATAAAGCATCGATTCCCTAATTCCATACTTAAATCTTTGACAAATCCTCTTAAGTATATCTTATTAACTTTCATCATATTATTGTCTTAAATAAAATATTGATCCTCAAGCTTCTAAAAATCAATTGAAATATCACTTTATGAATTTATCACTATACAATGATCTAAATATAGTTACCAAATGATTTTTCTAATAATGAACTGTTACATATTTATCCTTGCTCAAACAAACTATACTTTATATTTTCCCATAAAATCAATGTCTCTTCATAAAACAATCCTCCATTGATTGAAGGTGTGAAGCAAAATAAACAAAAGGTTAAAAAAATGACAATGAACATGGGAGAAGATCATTACTTTCAAGGCAATTTAAAGACACATTTTTGTAATGTTAATAAATTTCTTTCTTTAATTAGTAAAATTACATTTTCACTTATATTAAAAATAAAAGTCCTAAGCTTGTTAAAACATTATTATTATTTTTGAAAAATTTAAAAGGTTTTGAAAATATAATTTAAGAGGAACATTATAATTATTTTTGGAAATTTTTAAAAAAGTTTTGAAAATGTAACTTAAGAGAAACACTATAATTGAAAGAAAGAAATTTAACGATATAATATTTATGACTTGAATATTATATTCAAAATGTGGCTGTGTCATTTTGCAGGGGTATCATTTCTTTTATCATGATAAAATTAGAATTTGTTTCGATTTTGTTTGCACTATTGCAAAGAGGATGGAAGGCAGTATACAATAATACATAGGTATGGAGTTGGCATGTCAAGCGTGTTAGACCTATCCATGGCATCTATTTTACTTCTTGATGCGGGATATCAAGATAGTATGTGACATTTTTGTACATTGAGTTTTTGGTGTCATTTCAACCTCTCCATAATGAAGAATGCTTACAGAACGTACTTCTTAGAGGATTTTTAGGGTTTCTAGGTTTTTAGATTTTTTCAGTAAGTCATAATTGTCACTGACAGTCCTGATAATCGGAACGTACTCCTTGAGTTATTGTTTCTGGCAGCTTGGATGATTTTTTTTAAATCGTGATCATTAGGATCGTACTGCCTTTTGATTTTGTGATCTGGTTTTTGAGGCTTGGCTTACTTTGGGAGTGACACGACCCTCGACTCTCCTGGATGACGTTAAGGGCGATTAAACGCTTGTCCAAAACCCCAACAACTGTCCACGATGGAGTTAAGGAGCCTTGGGGAATGAACACAGGGTATATTGATTTGGTTCCGATCGATAGTTCTATTTTGCCATTTGTAGAGGCTAATGGTGTGGGAGAGACTGCTCTGTCGATTGGTTATGCCATGCAACCTGACCCTGTCACTGATGTATTTCATGGTCTCTTGAGTCATTCTAGTCCGGTATCATCCAGGTTCTTGATTTTTGATTCGGGAAGAGGTACTGTGGATACTTCGGTGCCCGCTGTGGATCTGAAGTTGAATGCTGAGCAGGTCTTTTTTGCTTCAGGGTTTACGGGAGAGTTTAAGTGAGAGATCTCTGTGAATTTACCTAGTAAAGAATTTGTTTCTCCGGAGGTTGTTAAGCGTTTGAAGCGACCTGGGAAAATTATTAGGAAGGGAAACTTGTGATGATGGTTGTCGGAGAGGATGTCTGTCTGAATGACATTATTCTAACTAATGCCACTACTCTGGTGGGCAGGTTTGGAGGACGCAAGATTAATGACGATAGTGTTAATCCTGGGTTGCTGGTGTATGGAACGACTGTATTAGTAAGTGCCTAGATGTTTTCATCCTACCGCATGGGTGGATCGCTTTCAAGTTCCATTCTGAAGAAGATGCGGCCATTATTTTCGCTGGTTTTTGGAGATGGCAGAACTCGGCTCTGATGCTAAAGAGATGGTCGCTGTTATTCGACCCGAGAGTGGAAAGATATGATTCGATTCCTATCTAGGTTAAGTTACTAAACTTTCCTTTTGAATATTGGTTAGTCGAATTCTTCAAAATGATTGGCGACACCTTAGGTACTTTCTTGGAGGTTGACCTCTCATTTCTTGATACGGGTGTATGTTGTCTGGGTAAAGTGTTGGTTCTACTTGACCTTAGGAATGGTTTAGCGAAGGATATATTGATTAAGAAGGGGGTTATGAGTTCCATCAGCCTTTATATTATCTTGTCATTTCTTTTCACTGTAATAGATGCCATGTCTATGGCCATCTAATCCCTAAATGCTCTTTACCTTTTTCTAAAGCTGGCATTTCTGCCTCTGCTCCAAAAACCTATTGGAGGATTAAGAAACCTGATGTTGTTTTGGAAACTATTATCTCCATCTCGGATGAGGTTATGGTGGAAGATTTGATGGATGTAGACTCGGTTTCGGATATTGTTCAGACTATGGATTCTTTGAAACCTCTCAGTTTCACTGTTTTTGATCCCAGTTTACATTTGGATAACCTTAGGATTGAGAACCTTGATGATGCCTTGGAAACTGATACTTTCACCTCGGATGAGGTTCTGGTGGAAGATTTGACAGGTGTAGATTCGGTTTCGTATGTTGTTCAGATTGTGGATTCATTGAAACCTCTTAGTTTCTCTATTTCTGATCCCAATATACTTTTGGATAACCTCTTGATTACTGGCGATGGGATTTTGAGAGAGAAGAGAAGGACTCTTTATCCTGTGGGGAATTTAGGGAGTTTAGGGTTTGTTTCCCCTGTTAAATGCATTAAACCTTCTGAAGGCTATTTCTTACGGTCATGTGCTAAGGCTAATTCTGCAAGCTTTGGGGGTTTGTCAGGGCATGATATTCCTTGCATTGATCCTATAGGGGTTTATAAGATGCAGATTCCCAATGATAATTTTGTACTTTGGGCACTTAGAGCTATGCATCCCCCATTGGGTGATTTCTAATGATCACTATGACCCTCAATTGCAGAGGGTTGGCTAGTTTGCCCAAAAAACTAGTGGTCCGTAAGTTGATTGCTGAACATACAGTTGATGTTTTATTTTTACAAGAAACTATGTGTGGTGGTGAGTTGTTAGTTTTTGAGATGGAGTTTATGAATCATGGATGGAAGTTCTTATCTATGGACTCCAAAGGTAAATCTGAGGGTTTACTTATTGGATGGAAGATATGACATTTCATTTGATCAACGCGTGGGCTTTTGGTTTTGGTCTTTGCACCACATTGTACTCTATTGAACTTAATATGACTATTGTCTGTCTTAATCTGTATGGACCTTATGTGGACAGAGAATTATTTTGGATTAATCTGTTCAAAATGGAGGGCTTGATGAGTTCTAAATTGATACTGGGTGGTGATCTAAACTTCTCTGTTGGTTTATCGAAGATTTGGGGTGATAAGGCTTGAGTCGATAACCTTTCTAATTTCTTTATCAGGCAGATGGAAATTGCTTCACTTGTGGATTTAGCCCCAACAATTCTGCTACCTACCTAGAATAATCGGAGGGTTGGGTGTGAGAACATTTCTAAGAGACTTGATAGGATCCTACTTTCCTCTGATTTTCTCGATTGTGATATGCATTTCAGACAATGGATTGGTAGTGGAGGGGATTCGGACCATAATCCTATCTTCATGCAATTTCTGACTAAAGAAACTAGACCACATAGTCCTTTTAAATTCTATGCTTTTTGGTTGGAGGATGAGGACTTTGTTACCCTTTTAAAATATTCCTGGATTGTTTTCTTTGATCACCTTGAGATGTCTCCTACTGCTCACTTTGCCTTAAATCTCAAGAAAATAAAATAAGTGTCTATCTCTTGGTTGGTTGCGAAGAAATTATAGGATAATAAGGACTTAGTGGATATTGAATCCTTATTGGACGATTTTCATAAATTGGGACTAGGTTATGCTTCTGAGGTGGTTAAATCTTCCCTTGTTGATTTGGAATCACGTAAGAGGAAAATTTTACTTGATCGGGAAAAGGAGGCTAGATTGAAAAGTAGAGCTTTATGGCTTTTATGTGGGGATGAAAATACACCTTTTTTCCATAAGTTTGCTGATAATAGGAAATTCATTAACTCTATGTGGAAAATAGCCGATGACNGAAAAGTAGAGCTTTATGGCTTTTATGTGGGGATGAAAATACACCTTTTTTCCATAAGTTTGCTGATAATAGGAAATTCATTAACTCTATGTGGAAAATAGCTGATGACAATGGGAATATGGTGGAAGGCTTTGAGGATATTGCAGCAGCTGGGGTAAAACACTTTGAGACCTTATTTCAAGAGGAGAGTAATCACCATTTGCCCAAAGTTGTTAAGAGTGTTGGGTTCTTTCCCACTTCCATAACTGAGGAAGAGAATGAAGAGCTCATAAAACCTGTTACTTTACAGGAAATCAAATCTATTATTACTTTGAGCAAGAATGATAAGAGTCCTGGTCCGGATGGACTTCCTGTAGAGGTTTACCGGGCTCTGTTTGATGTTATGGGTTTGGATTTCTTATGAGTGATCAAAGATTCAAGAAAATCTGGTAAAATTCCAGCTGTCTTTAACACCACTTTTCTTGTTTTGATCCCTAAGACTGATCTTCCTTCATGTTTCGAGGACTTCAGACCTATTGCATTGTGTAACTTCTGCTGCAAAATCATTGGTAAGATTATTTCTACTCGCATGAGGCATGTGTTGGGTTGTTATATTTCTTGTGAACGGTTTAGTTTTTTACCAGGTAGACAAATACATGATGCGGTGGGTGTCATTCAGGAGGGTTTACATACCATT
>LPNX010892675.1:0-28458 GCA_001517045.1 Pseudotsuga menziesii | reverse complement strand
TGAATATTACATGTGTCTCTGCAGGTTCAATTTGACTCCAGCTATCAGCATGACGAAGCCCTAAACTCCATGTGACCTTCATAAATCTCACTCTGTTTCCCAACGGGCACAATCCGGTCTTTTAGCGATTATGGTTACCCACGATCTCCTCACGATCTCTTCCTTCACCTTTGACAGTGCATGTAATGACAAAGCATGCCATATTAAACCGAATTTCGCTGCTACCTGGCAAGCTGAGCTGCGTTCAGTCAATGATGACCAACAATCTCTTCTCAAAACAAATCGGTTCAGCCTGCATGATAATTACTAACATAACACGTAGCAACACCCTTCAAACATGAAATTAGTCACCTATGAACTGAACCCGTGCGAAAATTCGACTTGAAAATCAGAAAATGAGAGGGCCGCGATATTCTTGTAGTGCGCCCTTTGTAAAATTTCAGCCCAGCGCTACAAGAATATCTCCAATGCCAATTTTTCGCCATTTTTGCAACTTTTTGCCAAATTTTTGGAGGTTTAGAGAACTGCTAGGTTTAAAAAAACAAGTTAAACTGCTCTCTAAGCATATTAATGAATCCATTTTAATCATATGACCCTTTTTCAACCCCTTTTGAAATATAAAAGACCAACAAAAAACAAATAAACTTATAAAAAGTGGACTCAAAAAGCTATTCAATCATCCATGAAGCTTCTAAAGGGGACTAAAACTAAAAATTAAAACCAAAACCTTAACTGAGATAGATTGAAACAAACCAAAAAAAAATGAAGAAAATAAACCAAAAATGAAGGAAAATTTACTGACTTAACACATTCAATAAGATTTGTCGCATCTTTGATTTATTTGCACTTTTTGGACTATTATTGCAGAAAGTTAGAATTGTTGCACTCTATGAAGGATTTTTTCTTTTCCTTACTGTTCAAATTCATTTTGGTTTGAAAAGAAAACTCAATCAAAAAGTAAAATAAAAAATGATCCAATTTTTTTTGGGGGATCCCACCCCTGAACCCCCATAAACCTTCATGCCGAGGGGTCCCCCTATAGCTCGGCAGATAATTCATGGGTCTTTTCAAGAATTGTAATTGATGTTGGTATTTAAAGCTTCATAGTTGGCTTTGACTAAAACTTGGTTTTGCTAGATATCTAATTTTTGTCTTCTTTAACAGAAAAGGTCTTTCCTAACCTTAGGTAGCTTTCATTGAAAGAGAAATGTGCATTGTCATGTAGCTAGGATTTGCATTCTTTTACATTTCCTGTCTACAACTCATGCATCCACTTAACCACATAAGATAAAATTAACACTAGCTTAGGATTAAAATCATTTAGTAACTGTGGGTAAGTTAGAGACGTGTTCCGACGTCTTTTAGCGTGGAAGTTGTCATTGTTTTCCTGCACTAAATCCTGAGGCTTGTAGTTATTCCACATACCAATCGGTATATCGAATGGATTTTCACGTACCTTTGAAACGTACTTGGTAGTATATTGGAAGGCTCCTATCGAGCAGTTGTGCATTGGATAGCACCACTATGGAGTTGAGCTCCCCTGTACCTAGCGTATATTGGGAGACCCTCTTAGGATTCTTGTGATCAATTGAGTTAACTATTTGGTCATCTTGGCATTGAAATACACCGAGAACAACATGTGGGGAGAATAGTCTGCACATGTCATCCAGGTAGTCGGGTATTCAGTTAAGTGTATGGTCCCAATCCTCCTTTTCACATTTTACTGTTAGACCCTACGGTATATAGTGAGTTGTGAAGCCTTGATAATCCTATGAGGATATCAACTTTTGATCCACTCCTATTGACACAGTTTTCTTGTTTCTTTTAGACTTGAGTAATGTTTTATTTGTGTGGTACTTTAGAGATTCTTAGAGAGTTCAGATATGGGAGACTCTCTCGGGACCACCAGTCAAGAGACGCCTTTTCAGGGAATGTCTTTTATTTCTCCCCCTTCATGGACACTTTGAGTCTTCCAGGATTTACTATAGGATTTCCCATGTGGTTATTCTCCAATCCTGTTATACCAAATGAAACTTTTGTTTCGGGTTATGGTCCTTCACCACATGAGCATCGATCTCATGTTAACCCTTCTCCTTCTTCCTTGAATGTTGAATCGACTTCCCTTTCATCCTCTTCACCTATTGAAAAATATGATCTTAGTAAACAAGTGGTTAAGAAGAAGATGAAAATGAAGGCTAAGAAGAAGAAAACTAAGTAGAAGGTCACAACTCCAACCTATGATTGTCATGTTGGAAACCCATCATCCATTGATCATGGTGCTCAGAGTGTTTATTTTCCCACAAGAACACCTTGTAATCCTAAGTTACCTTGTATACTTTGCAAGGGAGACCATATTCTTAAATATTGTCATGGTCTATCCCAGGTTTTAGAAGTGTGGTCTGAGGCTTCCCAACACCTGATGTCATCAACCTCTAGTCTTCACACTAGTGATACCATGTGAACCAATGACTCTGTGGTTATGAGTCAGAAAGGAAAGGTTAAACATCCTTTCTTTCTATGTAAGGACATGCACCTTAATTACCTTTTTCCTCTCATGAATGAAGCTTCAAAGTTGTTGGAAGATATTATTGTTCCTCGGCAATGGCTTCTAACAGGTTATCTTAAGTTGTCCCTTGACATCCCTTTAGTTGATAAAGTGGTCGACCTAGTTCCGTCCTTGTTTGATCCCAATCTTGCTTTAGAGAGTGAAGAAGAGATAGTTCGTCCCACTCTTCCTTTAAAGAGTGAGGTTAAAGTGGTCGATTCGATGTCATCTCCACCCAATCCCACTCCTTCGTTAAAGAGTGTTAAGATTGAAGTAGTCTCTTCAACAAAGTCTTCGTCTTATCTGTCTCTTTTAGTTGAGAGTGAACTGAAACCTATTGAAGTTTTTGTAGCTAGTTCTGATTGTTATACACAAGAGGAAGTTTTGTCTCTTTCAATAGAACCCTCTCCAAGTAATGATTTTATTTCCTTTGACTGTAGTAATCTAACATAATCTCGTCTTCATTCGAGTGTTCCTTTCTAAATATATGTGTGAGTTATCGCTAAGAATATACTCCACACTATTGTTGACGACGGGGCTTCTATTAGTATTCTATCCTCTACTGCTTGGCAAGCCATAGGTTCTCCTCATCTTGTGCCAGCCACCAATCAGATACTGAATTTCAATCAAAGACCTACTTCGTATTTAAAGATCCTTCCTCATTTTCGTATTACTTTGGAAGGAAAAAATGTCTGTATTGATGTCATGGTAGTCCAAAGTCCCTTATATTTCAATCTTCTCCTTGGTCATGATTATGTTTATGCCATGAAATTTGTAGTGTCCACACTCTTTAGAGTAATGTATTTTCCCCATGATGGAAATATTTTGACCATCGATCAGCTTTCCTTTGTTTGAAAACAAATCATCATATGAATGCTAGTCATCATACTTCCCTGAATGTACCACATGTTCTTGTGGTTCCTTCCCCTTCACCTACCATGTCTCTTACCTCTGAACATCATGATGAAGTTGAGTTATTCGAAAACCATAGCTTCTTCTCCTCATGAGGAAGCTGTGGGGGCATGTCTCCTCTAAGGATGTATTATGTACTTGATTTTTTGTAGATCCACTTGGACTAGGGAGATATGACTTGAATCCGCTTGAGTAGACTTATCCACTATCAAGTGAAATCAAGACATATCTCGCTAGTCCAAGTGGATCTATAAAATATCAAGTACATAATACATCCTACTTTCCTAGATCGGTTGACAAGATACCAAATGAAGAGATGAGTACCTTTCCTCAGATCTATAAGTCTTCTCCTCCTTGTTGCTCCAAGCTCCAATCCTTCAGATCTCCAGCTACAAAACCTTATCAAAGAGACATAACAAAAAAGGATGAAAGCATACATAGATATAAGTTGATCTAAGCTAACATTTAAGGAATAAATCTCTAAATATAATTAACACAATAACATTTATGGAAATAGATTTGTATTACTGTAATTAAGGGAAATACATAGCATTACATAGAGAAGGAGTGTCACAACCTAGCTTTAATGCTACAACCTTCCATCCAAAAATCCAAACCAAGACTCCAAAGAGTGATGGTAAGCCTCCCAAATGATGATAGCGTTCACCTAGAAATTCCACTAGCATAAGAGTACCATACTCCTTCCTCTCTTCACAATGGAGAGAGGGTTCAATTTATAAAGCTAAAGGGATAGGGTAGGTTGAGGATTAGGAGGAGGGGTCTAAGGGATCTTCCCCATAGGTTAGGGAACCAGATTCCACCTCACCTAGAAGGTAGGGATGATCCTCCACCTCATCCACCTTCGAGAAGGACCTCAAAACTTCTCTTCTTTCCCTCTAAACACCCCTGGTGCACCTTGCTGTAGGAGACAGAGCGATGGAGAGGGGATGGGGCACCTTGAATGAGGGGAAAGAGTTATAGTGGCACTCACATGAAAGGAAATAGTTCTATCAATGGGCTGGCACACCTTTCCTTTGGAGGAAGAGCGCCAACCTTCCTAGAGGGGGAAAAAAGGGTAGGAACAACCTCATAATCAATCAACTTTATCTAGAGAAACTTTATGGATTAGGCACAGGGTTGAGACATGGATAAAGATGAAAATATTTCTGTATAACATATTGTTATTACCCCTTTTAGATATGTTTGTCCTCTGATTAGGGATGTCATTGATGTAATTGGTCGTGTAAATTCTTGAGGTAAAACCTTTGTTGTAAGTCGGCTCAGTAGTACCCAGAAAAGTATTATTAAAATGTGTTTTGGAGTCTCCCAAGACAAGTAATCTCTGGAAGAAATAATAAGTAGGACATGTTTGGTTATTAGGCTTCTCCATTGATCATTAAAAATAGGGGAGGAACCTCACTCATTTGGACACACACATAACTCAAGCAATTGCACTAGAATGAGAAGAAACAGTCCATTTGGAGGAGAGGAAGAAGTCTAGTCTTGTTCTTTTGTTCTTACACTTTACTTGGGTGAAGTATATATAGATGAAGTTTTGTTGGGATTTTCCCCACGAGGGTTTCCCAAGATAAACCTTTGTGTTCTCTTTTTTGTTATTGTGCTTGTTATTCTTTCAATGATCCTTTGTTCTATTTGATTAGAAAACTTAATATGATATCAAAGCCAACCTGGAAGAAGAAATTGTGCATCAACTCTGACAATTCAATAATATAGGGTTGACTATTTTGTATACCTCGCTCCATAGATCAGTTAGAAAAGAAGGACAATCCAAGTCGCCCTAGGAGGGCGCATATTTCTGTCAAAAAAGTTTTTCATTCTGAGGATTTTCAGTTTTTTACATATCATTTCTGTTGGGAAAAAATAGGGCATCATATTTTTCAAGGTTCCATCCTTAGATTCCAGAAAATAAAGATACAATCTAGCTCACATTAGGGAGGCACATCTATTCTTCCTCTCATATCCACAAGTGACCTCATATAAAAAAATAGGGTTTCCTAGTCAAACCCTAGGTCATCCTAAAGTTGGTTCCTGAAAAGCTCTTCAAACAAGTAAGTACTATCTTCTATCTTTCCATTTGAGGTTCTCATTCATTAAAGATGAAAAACGGTACCAAGCTAGATGAAAATCTTGATGGAGCAGAGAATTTCAAAGCATGTAAGTGTAGAATTATGCTCGTCCTTGAAGAGCATGACCTAGATGGATACATCAAATAATATGTCAAGGAACCAAAGGGAGAAGAGAAGAAATCCAAGGAAAAGAAGGATATGATCAAAGTCAAGAGGATCATAGTTAACTCTATTAAGGATTACTTTATCTCCCAAGTGTCCTCAAACAATACTCCAAAGGAAGTGTTTGATGCACTAACCAATATGTTTGAAGGAAAAACATCAACAAAAGAATGACCTTGAGAAACCAACTCAAGGGTGTGAAGATGCAAAAGGAAAAATACAACAGTCATACTTCTCCAGAGTATCTCATATTAAAGAACAATTAGAATCCATTGGTGACATGGTTGAAGAGGCTGAAGTTGTGATGACCACTGTTAATGGAATTCCAAGAGAATGGGATTCCTTTATTAGACAAATATATTCTAGAAGAAAGATAACCAAATTCAGCAAGCTATGGGAGGAATGTGTACAAGAAGATGGAAGGTTAGAAAATAGAGAAGAGAAGTTAAATCAAGATCAATATCAAGATCTAGCTGTGCATACAAAGAATGGAATGAATAAAAGGAAGGATCGAGGATCTCCCACAAGTAGATCACTAGAACTCAAAAGAGGTAAGAATTTTAAGAAGGATTACTCATCCTATGAATGCTATACATGTCATAAGTTAGGACATATCTCCAGACATTGTACACTTAACAAGACCAAGTTCAAGAAGAAGAACGAAAAGTTACATGCCCATGCAAATGAAGAAAGGATCAGAGAGAATGAAAAGTTTGATGAAGAATATGTCTTAGTATGAGCCCTCACAGGATCTATTTCGCATGGAAGTGATACTTGGCTCATAGATAATGGTTCTTCCAAACATTTGACAGGTTGCAGATATTCTCTCTCATGCCTCACTCAGAAATATTATCCACACAAAGTTTAGCTCGGAGATGAATATCAATATCCTATTAAAGGAATGGGAGAAGCTTCCTACAAGCTGAAATCCAATAATTCCATGAAAATGAAAGAAGTATTATATGTTCCAGGTCTAAAGAAGAATCTTCTTTCTATATCATCTCTAGACAAGGAAGGATTCAGAGTTGCCTTTGCATATGGTGAAGTTATTATGTGGTCAAAAGGAAAAACTATAGATGATGCAGTTGTAATAGGTATTGAAGAAGGAGGGATCTACAAACTAAAAGGATATACAGACTCAACTTTCACATATTTCACTATCATTCCATGTGAACTATGGCATACAATACTTTCTCATATAAACTACAAAGCATTACCAATCGTGAGCAAGGTAGTAACAGGTCTACCAAAAATCTAGATCAACAATGAAGGGGTATGCAAAGGGTGCGCTCAAGGGAAGGACACCAAGAATCCATTTCCAAGCAGTAATAGTTGAGCAAAAGGGATCCTAGAGATTCCCCACACAGATGTGTGTGGAACAATGTCAACTACTTCTTTAAGCGGGTATGTCTATTATGTTTCTTTTATTGATGACTACTTATGTAATACTTGGGTATATTTCTTGAAAAATAAAGGTGAAGTATTTGAAAAGTTCAAAGAGTTAAAATCTCTTGTAGAGAATCTCTATGAGAAGAAGATTAAGATATTAATATCAGATAAAAGAGGATAATTTGGTTCAATTGAATTCAAGGACTTCTGCAAAGAAGATGGGATTAAGAGGGGGATGACTACACCCTATAATCCTCAACAAAATAAAGTACGAGAAAGGAATAATCTATCATGGAAGAATTAAAATCCATGATTCATGATCAAGATATACCCATGTATTTATGAGCTGAAGCAATAAAGACCACAGTCTATGTTCATAACAAATTATCCCACAGTGTGATTGGAAACAAAAATCCATAATAAATGTTTACTGGAAAGAATCCTGAAGTCAGTCACCTGAATATATTTGGTTGTCTTGTGTACCTACATGTTCCCAAAGAGAAAAGATCAAAGTTGTAACTCTCAGGAAATAAGGGAATGTTTTTTGGGTATAGTGATCAGTCAAAAGCATACAAAATCTATATTCCAGGTTTTCGTAAAATTGAGATCAGCAGAGATGTCACATTTGACGAAGATGAATCCTTCAACAGATCCCGAAAGACCCATGTAGAATAAGAAGAATAAGAAACTCCTAGAGTAGTAGAGATCAGAAAACCATCAGTTAGAGGTGAAGAAGATCCTATACTAGAATTTTAGGACATGGTAGAACCACAAGAAACTATAGAGACACCTCATGAAACAATATCAACAAGTAAAAGTCCATCTTGGGCTTATGATATAATTCAAGAAGTGGAAATATGTGGTGCACTAGAAGGAAGCAAGAGACTAAGACTCCATTCCAACTACGTAGCATTAATATGTAATATTGTTGATGAAGAACCTACGCATTTTGAAGAAGCCTCAACGAAGAATGAATTCATGGATGCCATGATTGAAGACACCAATCTATATTAAAGAATGATGTTTGAGAAGTGGTGGAAAGGCCAAAGGATAAGTCAGTGGTCTCTTCCAAATGTATTTTGAAGACAAAGCATTCAGCTGATGGTATTATTGAAAAGTTCAAAGAAATATTTGTCACATGAGGATTCTCTTAGAAAGAAGGGATTGATTGTGAAGAAACCTTTGCACCAGTAGCTAGATATACCTCAATAAAAACAATTCTTGCTTTGGCCTCCAAGATGAAATGGAAATTACATCAAATGGATGTAAACACATCCTTTCTAAATGGGGTCATAGAAAAAGAAGTATATATTGAACAATCTCTAGGTTTTTAGACACATGATAAGAAAACACATGTGTGTCGACTAAAGAAAGCATTATATGGATTAAAGCAAGCACCCATAGCATGGTACAGAAGAATTGATGACTTCCTGATGAGCCTAAGCTTTACCAAAAGTAAAGTAGATTCCAATCTTTACTATAAGGTTGAAGATGAAGGAATCATGATATTAAAACTCTATGTAGATGATCTATTTTTAACAAGAAAGGAGAAACTCATTAGTGAATGTAAGGAGAATATTGCGATAGAATTCGAAATGAAAGATCTTGGTATGATGCATTATTTTCTAGGAATTGAAGGATGGCGGTTTCCATATGAAATTTTCCTAAACCAACAAAAATATTCAGTTGAGATCCTAAAAATATTTGGGATGTTGGATTGTAACGAAATGAACATTCTGATGGTGACAAACCTGAAGATCCTAAATGATGAATTTTTAGAAAGGATAGATGTCACACTATCTAGACATATTATCAACCCACTAATTTACTTAACAAATACAAGACTAGATATATGTTTTGTCCCTAACATGTTAAGTCAGTAAATGGTAGAACCTGGGCCTATTCACTTAGTTCCAACAAAACATGTGATGAGGTACCTAAAGGGTACATTGGATTATGGCCTTAAATATACAACTGATAGTGAGTTTAGATTATGTGGCTACACTGATTTAGATTGCGCTGGAAGTGCTAAAGATAGAAAGAGAACTTCAGGATGTTGTTTTAGTTTGGGATCAGGTGTGATCTCATGGATTAGTATAAAGCATACCAATGTTGCGCTCAGTACAATGGAGGTTGAATACATTGTAACATGTTCATCCTATAGTGAAGCAATATGAATTCCCAAATTGTTGACAGGATTGTTTGATATCGAAATGGATGCAACTAATATTTATTGTGACAACTAGAGTTGCATCAAGTTAACATAGAACCCTACGTTCCATGATAAGTCAAAGCACATAGAGATAAAGTATAATTACATCCGGGATATGGTGTAGAGAAGAGCCATAAAGCTCCAGTATGTTCCTACAGAGGAACAAGTTGTAGATGTGTTAACTAAGCCTTTGTCTAGTGTGAAGCTTGAATATTTTATAGACAAGCTTGGTGTAGTCTGAAAGGACCTCCCTAGAAAGAGGTAGTGATGATAAAAATTGTTCTTGATGATGAGATGGAAAATTAAATTCCTATAGAAGATGTTGTGGCCATGCATTCTTTTGCAAATGTTGTGGTTTGGAACTCATTTGTAGACGTTGTGGTCCTACATTCATTTGTAGACGTTGTGGTCTAGAATTCATTTACAGGCATTGTGGTCCTGCATTCTTTAACATACCCATAACTGAAAAATAAATATTTATTATTTATTTCAGAAAAAAAATTATGTTAAATTTATTGTAAAGTCTTATGACCAAGTTGGTCAAGGATGAATGTAATTGAAGAATTATTTATTTTAATAATTAAATATAAGAGATACCTATCCAAGGGAGATTGTTAAATGAGTGTTCATTGACCCACTAGGAGGAATGAGCAGCTGTAGAAGGCTGGTTGACAAGTGGCAGCACTAGCATTTCACTTTCTAGCTGTTGCAAGAAGCATAATTCCTAAAATTATGGTCATGTTCCATGAGAGGGAATAACTGAGCTGGTGGATCATTTAATTCCAAAATAGACCCAAAAAACCTAGGATATCTTATATATACCATCAAATTGAGCAGGAGGCTCACTACTCATTTTGATTTCTAAGTGAATGAACCTTGTGGCTGCTGCAAACTGAAAATTCAGGTACACAAGGAATTTGATGAGGGGATAACTAAAGTGGAATTGTTGAGCTAAGTCTGCTACTAAGTGCTAAGTTGCAACAAGTTTTCTATTTGGCTATATTGAGAGATATTCATCCTATTGGTTTATTGAACAGGCTCAGGGGTCCTAAGAAAGTAACTTTAGTTGATTCAAGAGAAGGTTGGGTGCAACAGTCACCTTTGGATGTTGTCCCATTTTGCATATTATCCAGGTTCAATTGTTATTTAATTATGAATTTGTACTTTTGTTTGGAATATGCTCAGTAATTTCAATTGGAATGATTGAATATGTTATGAATTATATATCTGGAAGCTGCTAGAAAAATTACATTTTAGTTTACTCAAATGAAAGGTTAAATCTATTTGCTTTAGTCATTTCTGTAAAGTATTTTCTTAGCCTAAATAATGATTTTCTTTCCTCTTGGTATAATCTTTAGAGTGTTTCTATAGTATTTCTACCTTAGATTTTACATTCTAAAATGCTAGTATTAAATATATTCCTTCTGTTAGTCTAGGTTTTAAGTAATTAACTTTTTTAGATTTCAGTAAGACTTGGGGAGCCTCATAAAGAAATATGTCACAGATATTATTATAGTATATATATATATATATATATATATAATTATAAGGATTATAACAATGAAAAATCATAATAAAGATACGACTCTTAGATAGTTCTTTAACTAACCTAAACAAAGCATATTTCTAAATATATCAAGGGTGTGAACCTAAAATAAAAAGTATACTCTGTAAATATGTGTTTATGCATAGTTCAATCTTTATAGATTTAAAAGCTTCGAATTGGAAACTTTAAATAATTCACCTTGTTCCGATCAACACTTTACACCATAATCTTTCTTTTATTTTTATCTAAACTTGTGCTAGGGATGAGTTATATCCCTTTAAATCAAACCCTAGATATTGTTATTATTGACAAAAAATTTAATACCAAATCGAGTTTATCGACAGGATTCAACACTAGTCACAGTCTAGGAGCCAAGTTGGTATTGTTATTTGCAAGACAAGTACTTACAAAAGAAAAATGATAGACAACGTTAGGAACTCAAATTTTATTTTATTTTAGAAAACAATATTATCATTGAAGAAAAGTTTAAACCTTAAAAATAGTGGCTCTACTTTTCTTTAATGGAAAATTCCTCACGGAGTAGACTCCGTAATAGAGTATGTTTGGGAAAATATCTATGGCATTATGGCCTACTAATAATACATTAAAAAGATTAAATTCTATAAAACTCAAAGTAGGCATAAAATCCCTCACAGGAGCTTACCAAAACCTATACAAGAAGTATTTTAACATAGTCGTTATTTTTAACAGAGGCCTTATGGCCCTCTCCTCAGTAGCATACATTACAGGGTAAAGGATTCACAGCCAAAATATTTTAAGTTTATAGATCAACTACTATTGTAAAACCACAAAACAAAACTATGAACAACTAAACCTTTTTAGCAGGAACTAGATAAAAGCCTCACGACCTAGAGTTTTTATCAGGCCTGTTATAAGGAAACTATATCTATGGACATATGTCCTGGTATCAATGCTGTAATTAAATAGAAGTGTAAAGTCTAAGATAAATATTCATGAATACAATAAGATAAATATTCATGAATACTCTCATAACCCCAAAATTTCATAAAATATAAAAAAATTTAAAGTGACATAAAATGTCTTAGATCGCAGTTTAGTAATTGCTAGCAGTTAGCGGAAAATGAAACAGTTTAGCAAATTCTTAAGGATCTATTTTAAAAACAGAAACACTTAATACAACTTTAATTTTTATAAGTCATAGAAAGAGGACTTGCATTTCATTGCTACTAGTTGTACTGAAGTTTTACTTTTGTCAACTAGGTGAGAAACTACCTTTGAAATTCGGGGCTTACTTAGCATTCTGCTAACTCAGATTGACTGTTGGTTCTTACAGGTTCAGCAGGTAAGCGAATGATCAAGTAGGAGTTTATTTTGTATGATAATGAGAAGTATTTCTTTAGCATGATAAGATGCTAGTAAATAAATTGATAAATATGATGCAAGACTCCGATGAGGTAAAGTAAATTCCTTAGTTGTTTTGGATATATGACAACATTTATTTTTAGGCCATAATGACTTTTATCCTTAACATCGTAAGTTCAATTTACGAGAATAAGTTCTTCCAAGGTTGCTTTCTGTTGTAAGATTATAATACCTAGTCCATTATAGATTCTTTTAGTGAGCATACTTTTATTGTATCGTTATCTTACTGCTATTGTCATGTTTAATACTCAAATGTACTGCTTTTTATGCATGAACATAATCCTATGAATTTCAAGGTAAAGTTTACAAATAAAATACATATCTCTACCTTAACTCTTCTTTACTAGTTGTGAAGAATATCAACTTGTTTGATTGTATGCAATTATGATTATCTTTTTGCACTGCTAGAAATCAAGCTATAACTTTAATTTCTAGGTTATCGCCCTACTATATGTGTTATTGTAATCATACAATACTACATTGTTTTATAATGTTACCATATAATTTTACTTGTATCCTAAGGTGGGTTTACTACCTAGCAACCATTTCCATATAGTTGAAATTAAAGGTAAAACACATTAAGTTTTGTTCTTATACTATACTAGATCTAATGCATGTTTTACACAATAGTATGATTGTCATTGTAAGCAATCTTAAGAACTAGTTAAAGGATCGATAGCAAGGTTAATATGATGACCAAACATAAGAACGTTATACTATGGTCGATGCATAGATTTCATTACTAGCAAAGATAGAAGACCTTATTATAATCGATTTGCAATGATATAAGTCTTTATAATAAAGTCGATTGCATTGTTTTAATTATTGGCAATGATAATTTTTACATTTGAAAGTGCAGTGTTGACTATAGAAATCGACCCACTCTTGATTATATTTCTAAAAGGGCACGTGGATGAGTCTCCACCATGCAATGGTTGACTTATAACACATCGAAACCCTATGTTCTTGCATGTTTCTTCAAGGGTTTGTTCTGTGCTGTGAGAACTCTTCGCAGCCATGAGAGGCCTTCTCTTCCGTAACCTTTGGTACTAAGTCTGCAATACTCTGCATTGTGGTTTAGGGTTTCGTTGTGGCTGTTTACAGTTTTTCATAGTGAGTTGAGAGAACACGGTGTGCGTGTTTTTTAACTCCTTTATGTAGCTCAAAACTTGGAACTGGTTTTTACCCTTGTGTTTGTCCATTCTTTGCTTCAGCATAGAGGAGATTCACTGTTGTATCCTTGCTGCCTCTATCACAGGGTTGGCACGAAGGTTTGCTTGCTTCTCGGTTTAGTTCACTCAAGATGGTGATTGTTCCTTCTTGGCTCTGCTCTCTTCTTGCTCATAGGTAAAAAATTTAATCTTTAATCGAAATTTCTTTTGTCAATAATATTATTTAGGCTAGGGTTTAAACTTATGAACAGAGTCTTAACTTATCGTTTAGAACTGTGTTCTTGTAGGTACCTGCAACGGTTCCAAGATTTAAGTGGAAAATCAACCTCATGCTTCGGTGAACTTCATGGCTTCCAACTAGTAATCCTCGGTCTCGATGTGGGTTCTCCCTACTTAAGATATGGGTTTTCGGATGAAGTTTCCAGTGGTTGGAAAAATCGATTCAGATTCTCCGTTGGTTAAGATACTTATTTTGTTTATTACTCATGTTTTAAGTGAAAACCCTTGCGGTGCTAGCTGGGTAGCACGGGCTCTTGAGCCGTGATGTGTATTTGGTTTTGGTTAAACAAATCAGCCTTACGGCTTGATAATGTAATACTGTTGATTTAAGAATATAAGATACTCCTTATGCTCTGAGTTTTAAAAGAGTTCTATCTTGTTGGTTCAGTTTTACTTTTACATGAAGACTTGTGAACTGGGTTTGTTTAACCTATCAGTAGTGTATTTAGCTTACTGTTAGTATAAAAGATTTATATATATATATATATATTTAATTTTAAGAAGGAATACTATGGAATAGTCTAGTTGTATAGTTCGTGGGAATTTTATTTTTATAGTTAGCAATGTAACTGGTTATATTTTATTATAGGAATTTTTATGTATTTGGTTTTAATAGTAGAAAGGGTTTCGACCCTTTGATTCTCACAGGCTATAAACCTGCCTGGATTTGGGATTTATAATGCACATATATAATGATTCTTATTTTATTTTGTTTGTTATTTACATATACATTTTAATTGTTACTACTCTGTAAGTTATAAATTATTTTAATCTTTGTTTAAAAGATAATGTTAAATTCTAGTACTTCGCTTTTAAGGGTTAAAAGAAATACTGTAAACCCTACAGCTTAAGAACTTTTGTTTCTCCTTAAAGTATTCTTGACTCTGTTTGTAAGAAATGGGATAATAGAAGATAATATGATTTACAGTTGTACTTATGATGTTAACTCTGTAGGAAATGAAAATATTCTGACAGTTTTACTTCCAGTTTTTAGTTAAGAAAATAATACTTAGAGTTCTAGTACAAAATACTTTAAAATTAGAATAATCTCGACTCTCAGTAATTTTTATAAATATAAAAGGATTATAACGAATCCTTACCCTGGTTTTTGTTTAAGTTAATATTTAAGAACTGTTTTGCTATTATCTTTTTATGTGCTTTCTCAAACATTAGTTGTTTATTTTACTGTAATATTTTTATTTCCTATCAGTATGCTAATACTGCAGTAATATTATATTTACTATTTTCTTATACCCATGTTTTCATTTAATTAGTTTAAGTAAAATAATAAGTGTAAGCAAAACATAACACTGTTTTTTCATTGTATTCATAAACATTGGAATAAAATCTATTTCTATTTACATACAGATACAAAAATCATATATACTATTTTCATTCTAATAAACGAATTATTTCATTTACTTAAAACAATCTAACTATGCTAGAGTACGACTTGAGTTCAGGTGTGGAAAAACATAGCTTGGAAATTTAATTTCTATATATTTCTCTATTTACATGATCATTTCCATTTGAATAAATAATCTATCAATTTTACTGAACTTAACATTACACAGTTACTTTTCATTTCTAAACGCTAAACACTAACAATGCCTATAATAGATAACTACAAATTATTTAACTGAATACAGTAACATCAAAATAGAACCTGATGAGAAAAAGACGACAACAGCTTAAGGAGACCATTCCTCCCTACCAAACTCTTGGAGAGCACTCAAACAACACTTCCTTAAGACCCTCGAGCCTGTTCCTGGTCTTCTTGGCTGAGAATTGGGTGGAGAATGCAACTGTAAAAACCTCTGTCACCTGACTGGTTCAATTACCTCAGTAATAAAAATCTACTCTTAGCAGTATGATCTTTAGCTTAAAAGCTGCAACTAGATCAATCTCAGCAGTTATCCCCTTAATCACATTCCAGACTCCCCTCCATTGAATTTCTCTTGAGTAAATTCATTCACCCTGAATGATCACTTCTATAGAATGAGCAGCCTTAGCTCTCTTCAATGGGAGATTTTATAGAGATGCCTAGGTCTTCTAGGTCAGTTTTCATTAAATGAGCCACCTGCTATGATTCCACTTTCTTGGGGAATAATGACCACAATTATAGGGAAGTTGCCACCTGCAACAGTTGGAAGTGGTTTGAGGATGCTGCCACATGTCAGTTTGCTCTCCACCCAGTCTCCTCCACCAATTGACCATTAAACACTCTTTTAACAGCTCTCCTAAGCTGTTGTCTCCTCATTTATTTATTTATAAATAAAATATTATGAATTGACATTAAATATTCTTGACCCGAGTGAGTCATCAATTACAACTTAGCATAAAATTTAACACAATGTTCCTCAAATAATATAAAATTGTTTTTGCAAATTGGGGCATGTGACATACACACCCTCTTAAATTATAACATAGTCCTCGATGTTATTTATTCGTCATCCTCAGAGTTCCCTTAAAATAGAATTGGATATCCATCTTGCATATGACTTTCCAATTTCTAGGTGGCTTCCTCTTGACTAAGGTGCTTCCATTGCACCTTCACTTGACAAATGGTACAGTTCCGAAGTGTGATCTCCCTCCGCTCGAGGATACAGTACGGTTCCACTAGAAAATCTCCTTCAATCTCCACCTATACATCGTTCCAGTTAATAATATGAGTAGCATCATGCATATATTTATTTAATAAAGAAATGTGAAAAACATTGTGAACTCTTAAATTTGGTGGTAAGGCTAGCTGATAGGCTACTTGTGCAATCCTGGATAGTATTTCAAAAGGACCACAATAATGAGGTGCTAGTTTGGCACAACTACCCAACCTCAAAGAACTCTTTTTGGGTCTCACCTTGATGAAAACATGTTCACCTACCTGGAACTCTTTTGGAGTTCTTTTAAGGTCTGCTTGACTTTTTTGTCGATCTTGCACAATTTTCAGATTACCTTGTACCTACTTTACAATTTCTTCTATTTCTTTCAATAATTCAGGTCCTAATACTAACCTTTCCACCGGATTACTCCAAGATATGGGAGTGTTACATTTCGTTCCATACAGAATTTCGAAAGAACTATATCTAGCTGAAGCTTGATAATTATTATTATAAGCAAATTCTACCAGGTGTAAATAATCTTCCCATTTACGTGGTTGATCCTTTACATACATTCTTAGTAAATCTTCCAGTACCTGATTTACTCTTTCAGTCTGTCCATAAGTTTGAGGATGGAATGAGATACTAAAATTTAACGTAGTATTTAATCCTTTAAACAGAGATCTCCAAAAGTTACGTGTGAATTGAGGGTCTTGGTCTGAAAATATGACCTTCGGTATCCCATGCAGTCGGAAAATTTACTTTAAAAAGATATTAGCTATATTTGTAGCTTTATAATTATTTTTTACAAGTATAAAATGGCATTGTTTACTCAATTTGTCAACCACTACCATTATGGAATCATTTAAGTTCTTATTTTTAGGCAATCCAGTAACAAAATGAATACTAATTATCTCCCATTTCCAACTAGGAATGGGCAAAGGCTGAAGTAATCCAGCTGGATGCTGATGTTCAGATTTTACTTGCTGACATTCAAAGCATCTAGCAATATATTTTTGCAGTTCAGTCTTCATGTTTGGCCAAAAATATTCTTTTCTTAACATGGTTGTAGTTTTCTGATAACCCAGATGGCCTGAGTATGGAGTTTTATGGATTTCATCTAGAATTAATAACTTAACCTTAGGTACATTAGGTACATATATTCTGTCTTTATACAATGAAAATACTTTTTCATTCAAGCTGTACCCTGTACTTAAATTTTCTTTTGGATTTTGTTTTGCTTTTGCTTGTAACTTTAGGTAATTTTCATCTTGTTCTTTCCCTGCTTTAAGTTGTTCTTCCAAATCTGTTTTATAAGTGCTTATAACTGCTGTAAAATTCATCTTTGCATTTCTATTTGATGCATCATCAACTTTATTTTCTTTCCCTTTAATGTGTTGATCGAAATCATATTCACTTAGAAAAGCTAACCACCTAGCTTGTCTAGCATTCAAGTTAGGTTGATCTAACATATATTTTAATCCCTTATTATCCGTCATTAAGATAAGGCTTCTTCCGATTAAATGGTGACGCCACATCTTTAAAGCATGTATGACATCAACTAATTCCAAGTCATAGGTTGCATAATTCTTTTCATGAATTTTTAATTTTCTAGACTCATAAGCAATAACATTTCCTTCTTGAGTCAATACTCTGCCTAAACAATCATTGCAGGCATCAGTACATACTATAAAATATTTATTTGGATAAGCTATTCTTAAAATAGGTGCGTTGGTTAATAAGGTTTTTAACTTTGTAAAACTACCCTCGCACTTCTAATTCCAATCAAATTTCTTTCCCTTTTTCTGCAAAGAGGTTATCGGATTTGCGATTCTCAAAAACCTTTCGATGAACCTCCGGTAATAACCGATAATCTCCATAAATGATCGGACATCAGTCACGTCTTTCGGAACTGGCCAATCTTCGATTGCCTTTATCTTTTTGGGATCCACCGAAATTCCTTCTTTAGTCACCACATGACCTAAGTACTAGGGATGATTTTAAGGAACCATACTTATTTAATAGTGTATAAATGTTGGCAAATCTTACCAATTCTTAAAACACCAACTATAAAAAAATTGGCGATACTTTTCAAAAAATATTTTAATTTCCAAGGATTTTATATCGTTTATATAATAATTTGGCGATTTTTAGGGTGAAAAAATTTTACCCCATCAAAATTGGGTGAAACAGGGCTTTAAAAATTACAAAATGGCGAATCTTTTTTTCGAGAAAACCCCCTAAAAATAGCCCATGGGCTAAATTTCACCCCTAAAATTATCATTGCTAAGTACTAGATTTTATCTTTAAAGAAGTCGCATTTACTAAACTTTGCAAAGAGTTGATGATCTCGCAACTCTTGCCAGATAATTTTTAAATGTTCTTTATGTTCTTCTTCAGATTTCGAATAAATTAATATGTTGTTGATAAACACGACCACAAATTTATCTAGATATTTATGCATTACATTATTCATTAGACACATAAAAACAGCTGGAGCATTAGTAAGCCCGAATGGCATGACGACAAACTCATAATGTCCATATCGAGTCTTAAAAGTTGTTTTAAAGATGTCTTCGTCTTTAATTCTAACTTGGTGATATCCAAACCGTAAATCAATTTTTGAAAATATCATGGCTCCACATAGTTGATCAAATAGATCATTTATGCAAGGTAACATGTATATGTTTTTAATAGTCATCTTATTTAATTGACGATAATCTATGCCTAATCGTAGAGTTCCGTCCTTTTTATTAACAAAGACGACAGGTGCCCCCTAGGGAGGAACACTGGATCAAATGTAATTCTTTTCCATATGTTCTTTTAACTGTGACTTTAGTTCATTAAGTTTGAGTATATTCATCTGATAAAGGGGTCTTTGAGCTGGGCACTACACCAGGTACCCGCTCAATGGTAAAATCTAGTTCCCTTTTCGGAGGAAGTCCTGGAATTTCTTTTGAAAATACATCTGCATACTCCTTTAAAACTGGCATATCTTCCAATTTTAATTTATCTATGTTATTTAGATTTTATTCATTGGTTAGTGTTACTGCATAAGTCTTACAACCTTTCCTAATAGCTCTCTTAAGCTGCAGAGCAGAAATCTTCCTTACAGTTGTTTTCCTAGGGATTCCTTTTACGCTTATTAGTTTTCCATCATTATTTATACAAGTAAAGGTTATATCATAGCAATTTAAGATCACCCTATGCTTCTCTAACCAATCCATACCAATTAGTATTTCATATGAAACTAGAGGTAGTACATTAATCTTAACAAAAGTTTCAAATTGATCCATAGTTACTACATAATTCTTTACAAAACTAGTTACCTTTGTCTTTGCACTAGTAGCTAACTGAACTAACCAAGAACTTGTAAAATTTTCAACAGGCAGTTTACACTTTTATACCAAGTTAGGAGAAATATAAATTAAACTAGCTCCTGGATCAATTAAAATAGATATGGGTGTTTGGTTTATCTTACCTTCTACTTCCACCATGGAATTTTGATAGTCTACTTGTTGATTCTCCAAAGCTGCATTGATCCTGGTCATAGTCCTTGCTAAATCTCCAACAGTCATCTCCACCTGTATTGTGTGGATATTGCTGATAGTCTTTTTTCATTTGGGATAGACTGAGGCATAATGTGGACCATTGCATTCCCAACACTTTATGGGTTCTTTTCGTTCAAAGTTCTTTGTGTAATTACTGTGATTATTAGCAGGATCTCTATTTTTTTTATTGTTCTGATTGTTCTATGAATTATTCTTATTCCCCCGGAAATTCTTATTAGAAAAATTTCTGGCATTATTATTTTTAGAATTCTAATTAGGCACAAACTCTTTCTTCTTTTAATCATAATTATTATTCCTTTTGGCCTTCCAGTTGGCCATACTCTCCTTTTTCTGATTCTGTTCATAACAGAAATTTGGTTTTCTCATAGCTTCTTCCAGGGTTTTCGGATTTTCATACTCAATCCTATCCTTTATGTGATAAGGTAAACATCTGAGAAATCATTGTACCTTCAGTTTTTCATCCACAAGGTATGACAGATACCTAAGCAGACTTAAAAACTTACTGTTCAAATCTTTCATAGTCATTGTACCTAGTTTTAGCTCATAGAATTCTTTAGCCCTTTCTTCATAGTATTGTTCAGATACAAATTTCTTTTTAAAGTACTTCTTGAATGTACTCCAATTTATGTTCTTCTCTCTTATACCTTTCACTCTCTTTAAATCTTGCCACCATATATCAGCTTTCCCTGTGAGATTATAAATAGCCATCCTAGCCTTTAATTGGTTAGAATAGTTATAAATCTAGAAGTACTTTTTCATCCTAGATAAACAGGATTCCGCTTCCTCCCCCTTTTCAGTTTCTCCATTAAATGTTGGCGGCTTGATCTTCTTAAAATCTCGAGAAATTTCTTCATAAGGTTTATATTTTCTTTTCCTAGTATGGTGGTTATCCTCACTACTGTCACTAGTATAATGAGAATTACATTGATCACCAAATACTTCGGAAGATGAGCTACTTTCATTTTTAATCTGTTTAGTCTTTTTATACTTATGTTGGTAACTTATATATTTCGAATCAACTCTTCTACCCCTTCCCTCAGTATGAAATCTTTCTATTAGGATCTGATTCAGCTCCTCATGAGCTCTTAGAATCCTCTCATTTTCTTTTTTAACAGATTCCATTTAATATTTTAATTCTTTTATTGTTTGTAAAATTTCCGAGGAATTAGTGTTTATGTCTTCTTCTATGGGTTCTCTTTGTAAATTATCTTGTTCAGTGTAGGGATATTCCTCTCTCGCATATTCCTCCAATCTTTCCATACCTATCGTTAAACTCAGAAACAAATTTCTCTGTTGATAACATTAACAGAAAACAACATCAACAAAATGATTTAAATTCGTTGTTCCATATAAGCAAGTTAAGCTTCATCAAGGCCTAGTGTTTGAACCTTGTGCTCTGATACCACATGTCATAACCCCAAAATTTCATAAAAATTTAAAATTTTTAAAGAGACATAAAATGTCTTAGATCGCAGTTTAGTAATTGCTAAAGATTAGCGGAAAATGAAACAGTTTAACGAATTCTTAAGGATTTGTTTTAAAAATAGAAACACTTAATACAACTTTAAATTTTATAAGTCATAGAAAGAGGACTTGCATTTCATTGCTACTAGCTGTACTGATGTTTTACTTTTGTCAAGTAGGTGAGAAACTACCTTTGAAATTCAGGGTTTACTTAGCATTCTGCTAACTCAAATGGACTACTAGTTCTTACAGGTTCAACAGGTAAGTGAATGATCAAGTAGGAGTTTATTTTGTATGATAGTGAGAAGTATTTCTTTAGCATCATAATATGCTAGTAAATAAATTGATAAATATGATGCAATACTCCGATGAGGTAAAGTAAATTCCTTAGTTGTTTTGGATATATGACAACATTTATTTTTAGGCCATAATGACTTTTATCCTTAACATCGTAAATTCCATTTACGAGAATAAGTTCTTCCAAGGTTTCTTTCTGTCGTAAGATTATAATACCTAGTCCATTATAGATTCTTTTAGTGAGCATAGGGCTCATGATCCTGACATATAAAATACTTTTACTGTATCATTGTCTTACTGCTATTGTCATGTTTAATACTCAAATGTACTGCTTTTTATGCATGAACATAATCCTATGAATTTCAAGGTAAAGTTTACAAATAAAATACATATCTCTACCTTAACTCTTCTTTACTAGTTGTGAAGAATATCAACTTGTTTGATTGTATGCAATTATGATTATCTTTTTGCACTTCTAGAAATCAAGCTATAACTTTAATTTCTAGGTTATCACCCTTCTATATGTGTTATTGTAATCATACAATACCACATTGTTTTATAATGTTACCATATAATTTTACTTGTATCCTAAGGTGGATTTACTACCTAGCAACTGTTTCCATATAGTTTAACTTAAAAGTAAAACACATTAAGTTGTGTTCTTATACTATACTAGATCTAATGCATGTTTTACACAATAGTATGATGGTCATTGTAAGCAATCTTAAGAACTAGTTAAAGGATCGATAGCAAGGTTAATATGATGACCAAACATAAGAACGTTATACTGTGGTCGATGCATAGATTTCATTACTAGCAAAGATAGAATACCTTGTTATAATCGATTTGCAATGATATAAGTCTTTATACTAAAGTCGATTGCATTGTTTTAATTATTGGCAATGATAAGTTTTACATTTGAAAGTGCACGGTTGAATATAGAAATTGACCCACTCTTGATTATATTTCTAGAAGGGCACGTGGATGAGCCTCCACCATGCAATGGTTGACTTATAACACATCAAAACCCTATGTTCTTGCATTTTTCTTCGAGGGTTTGTTCTGTGCTATGAGAACTTTTCTTAGGTATGAGAGGCCTGCTCTTCCGTAACCTTTCGTACTAAGTCTACAATACTATGCATTGTGGTTTAGGGTTTCGTAGTGGGTGTTTACAGTTTTCCGCAGTGAGTTGAGGGAACATGGAACTGGTTTTTACCTTTGTGTCTGCCCATTCTTTGCTTCAGCATCAAGGAGATTGAGTGTTGTATGGTTGCTGCCTCTATCATATGGTTGGCACGAAGTTTTGCTTGCTTCTCGGTGTAGTTCACTCAAGCTGGTGAGTGTTCCTTCTCAGCTCTACTCTCTTTTTCTCACAGGTAAAATTTTTAATCTTTAATCAAAATTTCTTTTGTCAATAATATTATTTAGGCTAGGGTTTAAACTTATGAACATAGTCTTAACTTATCGTTCGGAACTGTGTTCTTGTAGGTACCTGCAACGGCTCCAGGCTTTAAGTGGAAAATCAACCTCATGCTTTAATGAACTTCGTGGCTTCCAACCGGTAAGCCCCGGTCTCGATGTGGGTTCTCCCTACTTACGATATGGGTTTTCGAATGAATTTTCTAGTGGTTGGAAGCATGGCTTCGGATTCTCCGTTGGTTAATATACTTAGTTTGTTTATTACTCATGTCTTAAGTGAGAACCCTTGCGGTGCTCGGTGGGTAGCACAGGCTCTTGAGCCATGATGTGTATTTGGTTTTGGTTAAACAAAATCAGCTTTACAGGTTGATAATGTAATACTATTGATTTAAGAATATAAGATACTCCTTATGCTCTGAGTTTTAAAAGAGTTTTGTCTTGTTGCTTCAGTTTTACTTTTACATGAAGACTTGTGAATTGGATTTGTTTAACCTATCAGTAGTGTATTCAGCTTACTGTTAACATAAAAGATTTATATATATATATATATTTAATTTTAAGAAGGAAGACTATGGAACATTCTAGTTGTATAGTTCGCGGGATTTTTATTTTTACAGTTAGCAATGTAACTGGTTATATTTTATTATAGGAATTTTTTTATATATTTGGTTTTAATAGTAGAAAGTATTTTGACCCTTTGATTCTCACAGGCTATAAACCTGCCTGGATTTGGGATTTATAATGCACATATATAATGATTCTTAGTTTATTTTGTTTGTTATTTACATATACATTTTAATTGTTACTACTCTGTAAGTTATAAATTAGTTTAAGCTCTATTTAAAAGATAATGTTAAATTCTAGTACTTGGCTTTTAAGGGTTAAAAGAAATACTGTAAACCCTATAGCTTAAGAATTTTTGTTTCTACTTAAAGTATTCTTGATTCTGTTTGTAAGAAATGGAATAATAGAAGATAATATGATTTACAGTTGTACTTATGATGTTAACTCTGTAGGAAATCAAAATATTCTAATAGTTTTACTTCTAGTTTTTAGTTAAGAAAATAATACTTAGATTTCTAGTACAGCATACTTTAAAATTAGAATAATCTCGACTCTTAGTAATTTTCATAAATATAAAAGGATTATAAAGAATCCTTACTCTGGTTTTTGTTTAAGTTCATATTTAAAAACTGTTTTTCTATTATCTTTTTATGTGCTTTCTCAAACATTAGTTGTTTATTTTACTGTAATATTTTGATTTCCTATCAGTATGCTAATACTGCAGTAATAATATATTTACTATTTTCTTATACCTATGTTTCCATTTAATTAATTTAAGTAAACCGATAAGTGTAAGAAAAACATAACACTGCTTTTTCATTATATTCATAAACATTGAAATAAAATCTATTTCTATTTACATACAGATACAAAAATCATATCTACTATTTTCATTCTAATAAAATAATTATTTCATTTACTTAAAACAATCTAACTGTGCTAGAGTACGACCTGAGTTCAGGTGTGGAAAAACATAGCTTGGAAATTTAATTTTTATCTATTTCTCCATTTACATGACCATTTCCATTTCTATAAATAATCTATCAATTTTACTGAACTTAACATTACACAGTTACTTTTCATTTCTAAACCCTCAACACTAACAATGCCTATAATAGATAACTATGAATTATTTAACTGAAGACAGTAACAATGAAATATAACCTGATGAGAACAAGACGACAACAGCTTAAGGAGGTTATTCCTCCCTACCAAACTCCTGGAGAGCGCTCAAACAACGCTTCCTCAAGACCCCCGAGCCTGTTCCTGGTCTTCTTGGCTGAGAACTGGGTGGAGAATGCAACTGTAAAAACCTCTATCACCTGACTGGTTCAATTACCTCAGTAATAAAAATCTGCTCTCAGCAGTATGATCTTCAACTTAAAAGATGCAACTAAATCAATCTTAGTAGTTATCCCCTCAATCACATTCGAGACTCTCCTCCATTGAATTTCTCTTGAGTAAATTCATTCACCCTAAATGATCACTTCTCTACAATGAGCAGCCTCAGCTCTCTTCAATGGGAAATTTTATAGAGATTCCTAGGTCTTCTGGGTTAGTTTTCGTTAAATGAGTCACCTGCTCTGATTCCACTTTCTTGGGGAATCATGACCACAAATATAGGGAATTTGCCACCTGCAACAATTGGAAGTGGTTTGAGGATGCTGCCACATGTCAGTTTGCTCTCCACCCAGGCTCCTCCACTAATTGACCAGTAAACACTTGTTTAACAACTCTCCTAAGCTGTTGTCTCCTCATTTATTTATTTATAAATAAAATATTCTAAATTTACATTAAATATTCTTGATCCCACTCGGTCATCAATTACAACTTAGAATAAAATTTAACACAAAACACATATTTCATTAAATTTGTAATTATTTAGTGGATCTAGAATTTAGAACTTCCGCTAAATTGAGTTCTTTCAAAATGAGGAAAGTCATAGACTTTGAATCCTTACATAATGTCTAGTAATATTATTTATAGTTTGTATTTAATGTTAAGTTGATTAAATTATTTTATGACATAATACCAACATTGTATTTGTTACTACAATAATTAGAAATATTGTCGTAGTAATTATTTGTGTCTTTGTTGAGTATGTTGTTTTATTTTTGGAAGTTCGCACTACTTATAATCAAAACAGGAAAATATTTTATGACTTTAAAGTCTAAGTTTTACCCTTGTAATGATTAAAATAAATTATGAATTAAAATAGCAACATAAATTATTATTATTGTTGTTGGTAGTGGTAGTGGTAGTGGTAGTGTATTAAAAACTAAGTTGATGAATGTTTACTTTATGAATTATAGATTAACGTGAGAAATTTCTTACCTATAAATTTATTTAATGATATTGATGTTAGTAAAGCCTCCCTTATTTATTAATATTATTTATTTTAACAATCAAAATTAATTATGAACTAGAATAGTATTAGTGCAGTAGAGTTTGATTTTTTTAATATGCAAGAGGAAAGGGGGAAAACCAACTTAACTAATTAGTGCAATTGTTCATTATTTATTTATGAAGTATTTGAACAATGTGTTTAATTGAAAAGAGCATATTTTTTTATTGAGAATATAGATATCTTACAATATTTATATTATCAATAAGATTTAAATCATGTATTAATTTATGTTAGGGCACGGAGGAATCGAACCACCATCGTCCTGCTTGGAATGCAGGTGCTCTTCCATTGAGCTAGCACCCTTTACAACATGAGGGGAGAGGGACTATGTTAACACCTGGATTACACATTTCTAATCCTCTGTGACAAAGCAAAATGATGTTTTATTCAGAGAGGAAGTCTAGAAGATGTTTTAAGGTTCATTATTGAATATGATTATGCACATTTGATATAGTGACATGTTGAGTTTATGTAAAAAACAAATTGAAAAGTTAAAAATTGAATGGTGTTCTCTAATTCACATAAAGTACCGTCACATGAATTAACATAGAAGTTGAACCAAAATTTTCATATTAGTAAATAATATAAAATTCCTAAAAAAAAGGCTTGAAGAGAATATTTGATATACAACAAACATTTAAAAGTGTTTCTTCTTGTATATTAATAACTAGTTCAAAGAGAAAATTACATTCATGAATCATCTCCACATAATCTCCTTATATTCAGTCAAGCAAATCAATTACAACTTGTACACCATATTTATTTATCGTGGTCTTCCTGCAATCTTCTTTCTTTTGCATCCATGCCCAAACTATAGTATTAACTGGAATAGATCCAATTCATGTGTCATCAAGGTTTGGTACCCAATATTGCTCTAAAATTTTCCTTTGTATTTCCTTGAACTAGGCTTCCATCAATCAACCTTTACATGAAGAGTCTCACTTTCATCATTCTGGAAGATATATAAGGTGGTTTTTTCCATCCAAATCGTCTCTCCTTCATCCTTAGTTCATGATCTAACTACCAACACCTTTACTTTCTCAAATTCAATCATAGGATTGAATCTTGGATTTAGCTTGTTGCACCTGGGTCCAACATATGCCAGTTCATCCGTCACATTATCAAATTCTCCATCCATAATACTTATATTACATGCAGTGCATTACGATCAGCATTAAATCTCACATGGATTAAATTGTCTTTATGATGCAATGTATTTGATGATAATGTCTAACATGAATTAAAGCTAACATGATGTTATCACTTAATGATTGATTTTCTGGATTAAGTTATGTGAAATATTTTTAGTCCACAATGAATTTTTTATGGTTCCCGTAACAAACATGGGTAGAGTGTCCACTCAAAACATTGGTCTGAAAAACGTTCACACAGTTTAATCCAGAAAATCAATCACAATGATGACAAACTAATAAAACCTGCACGCTCAAAATGTTAGTACTGTATTTATTGAGTATAAGTTAATATACTAGTACAAAGTTGGCACCACTTTAAAGTCTACACGAGAAAATATAATTATGAATTTGAATGCAACATAGTAGTACAATTAAATTTATATCAACTATAATAATGAACAATAGGAGAAACTCACTTCAAACCTTATTGCAAGTGCCTTACATTTATTCACAAAGATATTTTATAAGATATTTTAAGGTGCATTTACATAAATTATCATCACATGAATTGACATTGAAGTTGAACCTAAATTTTCATATATGTAGCAAATAATATAAAATTCCTCAAAAGGTAGCTTGAAGAGAATATTTGATATACTACAAACATTGACAACTTTTTTTTCATGTATATTAATTAGTCATTCAAAAAGAAAAATTACATTCATGAATCATCTCCACCTAATCTCCTTATATTTTCTCAAGCATATCAAGTACAGCTTCAGGATGAAGATTTCTATAGTTAATCATAATGACAAAGAGAGTTTATGGAATTAAATTGTGTGTATTGAAACGTCCCTACGTTTCAAGTGGACACTCCACCAATCATCAGGGGAACAAAATGAAAATCTGAAAGTAGTATTGAAGAGGGTGAGAAAAAGCTAATAATAAATAAGGAAAGGATTTTGTACATGCATTAATGAATATAATTATGCGCATTTGATATAGTGAGATGTTGTGTTGATCTAAAAGACAAATTGAAAAGTTAAAATTTGAATGGTATTATCTAATTCACATAAAGTATCATCACATAAATTAACATTGAACTTGAAGTGAAATTTCATATATTCGGTAAATAATATAAAACTCCTCAAAAAGTAGCTTGCAGAGTATTTATTATAGTACAAACATTGAAAATTTTTTCTTCATGTATACTAAAAGTCATTCAAAAAGAAAAGTTACATTCATGTATCATCTCCACCTAATCTCCTTATATCTGCTCAAGCAGATCAAGTACAGC
>LPNX010892652.1:385984-439196 GCA_001517045.1 Pseudotsuga menziesii | reverse complement strand
TGGAGCCACAGCGACCAGAAAATGAATATGGGGATATATCGGCTAGGATCAGTAAAAGCAGTGGAGTCAAACCAATAATTTAGGAAGGATCGGACTGAGTGAGGGCAGATGGTAGAGCCCAAACGAATCGAGAAATGTGTGAAGATGGTGGTCACGAAGGGACACCGGATGAATAAATGTCCACAGTCCTCGAAGTCATTTTTACAAAGAACACACCTACTAGGGCCATGATATCCTCTAGAAAGTAAATGGTCCCAAGTGAGAATTCTGTCATTGCTTAAGAGCCAAATAAAACAAGTAATCTTCAGAGGGATCTTCATAGACCAAAGCTGATGGCAGGCCTGGGATTGATCTGCCTGTACATGAAGTGAGGCCAAACCTTCATAAGCCATTGCAGCACTGATAGATCCTACATATTGTCCAGTAGACCACTGAAGTAAGTCCTCTTCCATATTTATGCTGATCCTGTTATATTCTAAGCCACGTGTGTATGAACTCCAAAGAATACTCCATTCATCACATAAGTCTAGTTCCTCAGCAGTGAACCAGAGTCCCGTTTCTTGATTTTTAGCCTGGGCAAGAGTGATGATGCCAAAATCTTCAAGGTAGGTTCTGAGCTCATATGGCAGTATGTATGTACTGCCCAGACCTACTATTGGGTCTACCCCAACTCTGACTTCAGTGCCACAACCCACTTGCCAAATAAGGCCTTGACCTATCCAATTCAATATGCTCATGAATCCCATCCAGATGCGAGAAGTGTTATTGAATCTGAAAAGTTTATTCCAATACTATTTATTAGCGAGTTGATCTCCAAACAACCTTGGATATTTTCTCTTACTTACCTATATGAGCTTGCAAAGATAACACCTCAAATAGTATTCATTAGCGAATTGATTTCCAAACAACTTTAGATATTTTCTCTTACTTACCTATATCCGGTATCTTAACTATTCTAAATAAGCGATGACATATATCATACTTGTTATGTTCTAGTTTTTCCCCCAAAGAAAAAATATCACAGCTTTATATTCATAAAACAGGTTTTATGTTGTTCAAGTTATGCTGCGTGAGGTTCCTTTCTGTCTATGGCAACCTGTGGCCAATCTCAATCTCATTGCTCGAAATGAAATGCCATTTTGACCAACTCTTCAGTCAGGATCTCACTGATATCTGAGGGTTGTTACGCTTGGGAGTGCAGAGGTATACAGGGTCCATGCGAGCCAGTGGCTGCTAGTTCATAGTTGTCGTGCTCTGTCGGCTGTTAGCTTCATTGTAGTTTGGTTTATGCTAGCGCCGAAGTGGAATGTTGCGTACCGGATCCTATCCTATGTACTGATTGTGATGTATTGCATAATGTCGAAGTATTTCTAGCATGCCTGCATCAGCGCGAATTAATAATTCGCGACCTTGGGCTAACTATGCGATAATCTGCACTCCAGTTGCTTGATCCAGTGGAACAACTGGAATCCTAGGGGAATGTTCCCGTTGTTGGGATGGATGTTGGATGTTGGCGGGACGTCTTTCTCCTCATCTCCTTTCTCCTTTTGCTCTTCTTACTAATTCACCCCACCAGCTGGGTCTTTCCTAGGGTTCTTATCATCTCTCCTGGTTGCAGTGAGTACGGTTGGGCTTAGCTGCTGGAGTCCTCTTGAGTGTGCTATTGCTGGTCGTGATTCTCATTTTGGTTGTGGCATTTCCCGCCCTGCTTTTCCCCTTGCGTCTGCTATCCCTCAGTTCAGTAGGAACTTAATGCAGTGCTTACACGGTTGCTAAAGACCCGAAGGTTGGTACACGAATAGATTGAGTAAAGACGAGACTTGAAGTGACTGTACGTCATCGACCACTTCCATGCTTTTTCCTCCATTGCTAAATTGAACCTTGTGCATGTATTATGTTAATTGTATGTCAAGGAGTCACTCGGTGTTCATGAAGTTGTGCTCCTTGATTGAGGTGAATTCTAGTTTCCCCTTAAAATTTCCCCTCTGAAGGACTCGAGGGCTGATGGGGTCATCGAGCACTACTTGCCTCCTCTCCGATGTCATTCTAAAATTAACGTTGCCCATGTTCTCTGTTCTTGGCTCCCTTCTTGTGTAAACAGCTGGTAGTTCTTGGATTATCTGCTGAATCCTTTCTTGCTCGTCTCTGCTTCGGTGCATATGCAACAACTTGTCTCACAAATTCTCAGGCTTCTTCCAACTCTTCAATCTTTTGACTTAATAGGTTGGCAGAGTTGGCTTATATAGTATATCATTGCATTGAATATCAGAGGTCTAGTTGAATAGCAAAAGTCTAATCACCATAATTTTGAAATGCGATCGGATCAGCTGGCAATCACGACCATATTTGGGTGCATTTACTGCCAGATTTCTGTCACAACTGGGTGAATTATGCCATGACATAATTCGCTGAACTGTTAACTCAACCTATCACTGCCCATTAACCCAACTTCTATCACTTCCACGCTAATGACTAATTAATTCATTAATTACACCTGACTTATATTAACAGAAACATACCGATTGACTTGACTTATTTCTCTTTGGTTAACACAATAGTGTTATAACATGATTGACTAGTTAATTCATTAATTACACGACTCATATTAACGGAAACATACCAATTGACTTGACTTATTTCTCTTTGGTTAACAGAGACATACCAATTGACTTGACTTATTTCTCTTTGGTTAACACAATAGTGTTATAACATGATGTCACGACTCAATAACCCTATATTGGCATGATTCTACCATTTAGAAAGACAATTTCCCCCTCGACCACAAAGCTGGTGCTTGATTTCCCTAAAAGACTAAAAGAGCCTCATAAGTTCAAACTACCCACCTCTTTGTCCAACTTGACTCAACTGTCTATGCACTCTCTTAACCGTAGAGTCAAGATTTATTTGACTGACATATCTGGACTAACTAGCTCATTTGCAAGGCTTGGCCTTGTTGAATTTATTAACAAAGCATAAGTAACACTTATATACAATTCTCCCTTTCAGTATTGTCGCAACTTAGCTTAGCAGAGGGTTGAAGGGGTGAAGGATGCGCACCATTTGCACCCCCCTCCCAGGTTGTTCCATTGAGCTAAGCCAACTTCACTGCTCCTGAATCTTAGATGTCCGCAACTAGGAAAGGTCCTAGACAATGCATCTGCAACCTGCCAGGGTGCTTGAGGTACCTACTGTTGTAAAACAGTACTACCAAGTTGCCTTTCTCAAAATTCATGTTTTTGATATGGTAATCATGCTATGCCTTCTGTCTCGACTTCTCGACCATCTGGTGGTACTGTGCTAAAAAAGTCTTCCTCTAATTCCATTAATTGTGCAAGTCAGCTTTGGATTGATTCTTCCTCTATCAGTTTTCGTAGCATGAGCAATGAAGAGTCTTGGAATTATATATTATTATATTCTGCAAGCAATATCGCCTCTTTCCCATAGTCCAAATTGAAAGAAGTGTACCTTGTTCGCTTCTTGGTAGTGGTCCAGTATGCCTAGAGTGGCATTGGTATCTGCTCATCCCAGTCGTTGTGGTCAACACAAATCTGTCAAGCCCTGCTTCAATATCTTATTGAATGCCTCAATTGTCACATTGGCTTGCGGATGACAGGGGCTGCTCAAATGATGTTGCACCATAAATTCTTGAGTTAAAGATTTTAATAGTGTTGCTCATGAAATGTTTACCTTAATCAATTGTCAAACTTTTGGGACATCCAAACCTAGATATAATGTTTTCAAAGATAAATCTTGTGGTTTTATGCATACCACAGTCCTGGGTTGGTGTTGCCTTTGTCCATTTAATTAATAAGTCTGTTTTAGTGATGATGTGTCAAGCCCTAGAGTTCCTAGTAGGAGGTTTAATGTGACTGATAAATTCCATTGCCCATTTCACAAAGGGCCGCAACGTAACTATCATGTGTAATGGTAGCCCATCCCTCATGGAAGGTCGTCCCAATCACTGGTAGATGTTATAAGAGTTAGCATATTCTTTTGCATCCTTGAATACTATGGGCCACCATGAGCCTGTCTACAACACTTTTTGACCTGTGGCCTTACCTTCTTCCTACCACCTTGCTGTGACTTCCCCATAGGATTCCTGCACATTCCTGGCCTATAACACACTTCTTGTTATCATATCTATAACCTGTTGCCGCCTGATACACACCTTGGGGAAAGTGGCAGAAATTTCCAAGCCATTAGGTGTGACTTGGGAGAAATTCTCGAGTTTAAATACTGTCACTCAACACTCAAGGCCAACTCCTAGCGAAGCCAAGGGGGTGGTCCCTAACAAAAATAAACTAAGGATTTTAAGCTAAGTTACAAGGGTGAAATTATTCTAGGAGTTTGAAATGAAATACTGAAACAAGAACATCAAATATGAATAGAACCAGCAGCATGGAAATGGTAAACCGATCATGACATATTGGATTCCCTTAAGCAAATATCATTTAATTAGACTAGTGCAGAAAAGGGGTAAATGGAGTTTGCTGAAAGAAAATGTTTTGCATTGCGTCTTGGTTAGTTTTAATTATTATGGATGAGTGGATTATGGGAAGGGGAATTACAATATACCGTTAGGTACGTGGAAGAAGTCCGTATTGCCATGTGTGGCTCCACTCGAGAAGAAGGGCTAGATTAGAGTTGCAGGGGTATGTCCAACACTGACACCAAACTAGGGTGTAGTTTGACGGGTCCCCACGATAACTACTATTAAAGTTTTGGGTTAGATTAGGGTTTTTAAAAAATTAACAACTTTATACATCACTTCAAGTCAACTACTTAGACGAAGTAAAGGTACAATAGTGGTAACATAAGATAAATTTCAAGATGTAGGACAATACAACAGTAACACTGAACAAAATTCCAACATAGTGCTAGATGCACACTAGTAAGACAAATTAGAGCATAAATTTTCATCTCTTTCAACTTTAGCACTCCTCAATGGTCCCTGTGCTAAAGTTGGTCCTTGAGATGCAAGAGACAGTAGCAGTAGTACCGTGTAAAACATACTAATGAATCAGCAACTAAAGAGTAGTGATAATGAACTATAATAATGTTGATTTAGATCTGGTTTGGATCTGCCTTATACTCGGATACTTTTAGGGTCATATCTGTCACTGAAAGGACAAGCTGCCAAAAGGAACGGATGACGTACCTTGAGAGAGAGTTAGAGAGCTGTAGGTTAAGGTTAGACACATACAGTAATAAACAAGATACCTCAGTCATCAAGTGTGAAGACCCTTGTCATTTAGGGCTTAACACAACCACAACTCAGTTCAAGATAGGCTGCAAACAAGTCAAGGCCAGAGAGGTAAGGTCAAATCCGCCATGGCTTAGCTCGAAGAGGTTACCACAGTTCACATTAAGGCTGAGGGAGATCATCATAGTCCATAGTCCAGCTAAGAGAGATCAACACAGTTACAATCACAACCCACTAGTATATACAGTCACAACTAACTAGTATAGATAAGTCACAACCAAAACTTGGAAGGACACACAGTCCCACAGAGTCCACGAATTAAGTGTATAAGGTCATGGCTCAGCAGGATACACAGTCCACGGATCAACCCATAAGGTCACGACTCAACAGGATACACAGTCCACGGATCAACCCAGCATAGATCCATCTAAAAGGGGATCTACCAAGCACCGAGAGGGATCAAATCTCTTAAGGTGCAAACCTTTTTTTTAGAGTGGAAATGTGTAATCCAATGTTTATGGTTTTAGTTTATTTAATTTATGTTGTTTTATATATATGCAATTCTAAATAATTTAAATTTAATTTAAGCAGATAAGTTATTTTTAATAATATTTTATTATTGTTTATAAAGGACGCGTGTCAACTCTAGGATGAGCACAGAAGGAGTTACACATCTCTCCCTTATGGGCCACCATGAGCCTGTCTACAACACTTTTTGACCTGTGGCTTTACCTTTGTCCTAACACCTTGCTGTGACTTCCCCATAGGATTCCTGCACATTCCTAGCCCATAACACACTTCTTGTTATCATGTCTATAACCTGTTGCCGCCTGATATGCACCTTGGGGAATGTGGCAGAAATTTTCAAGCAACTAGGTGTGGCCTTGGGAGAAAGTCTCGAGTTTAGATACTCTCACTCAACACTCAAGGCCAACTCCTAGCAAAGCCAAGGGGGTGGTCCCTAACAAAAATAAACTAAGGATTTTAAGCTAAGTTACAATGGTGAAATTATTCTAGGAGTTTGAAATGAAATATTGAAACAAGAACATCAAATATGAATTGAACCAGCAGCATGTAAATGGTAAACCAATCACGACATCTTGGATTCCCTTAAGCAAATATCATTTAATTAGACTAGTGCAGAAAAGGGGTAAATGGAGTTTGCTAAAAGAAAATGTTTTGCAATGCTTCTTGGTTAGTTTTAAATATTATGGATGAGTGGATTACGGGAAGGGGAATTACAATATATCATTAGGTACGTGGAACAAGTCCAGATTGCCACGTGTGGCTCCACATGAGAAGAAGGGCTAGATCAGAGTCGTAGAGGTATGTCCAACACTGACACCAAACTAGGGTGTTGTCTAACGGGTCCCCACGATAATTACTGTTAAAGTTTTGGGTTAGATTAGGGTTTTTAAAAAATTAACAACTTTACACATCACTTCAGTCAACTACTTAGATGAAGTAAAGGTACAACAATGGTAACATAAGATAAATTTCAAGATAAAGGACAATACAATAGTAACACTGAACAAAATTCCAAGATAGTGTTAGATGCAAACTAGTAAGATAAATTAGAACATAATTTTTCATCTCTTTCAACTTTAGCACTCCAGATACTTTTAGGGATCCCTTCAATTTATGCCTACGAAAACCCTAACCCCCAAAAAGATGGATGGTTGTCACGCTAGTTAGGGATTCCTTCAGTTTATGCCATTAGAGAAGCCCAAGTGACAAAGGGGGAGACCTGGATCAATCCTGAAAGGAAAGATCCAAGACAAATATCTAGATCAGACTCATGTTGGAGAATTCGTAAGGTGAGTGTCTGAAACCCTAGATTTAAGGATGAGCCACAAATTAAAGATACCTGAGTGGGATGGTTATTCTAGATTGGAAATGTCACTCAGGTGATTAAATCAAATGGCTTGCAAATATTGAAGTTAGATCTAGGATTTTAGTGTGCTGGTTCAAATGATCAAACTTGGACCCTGGGGGGATTCAAGCAGATAATTGAGAAATTCTCAGGACGTAGCTGATATTGACAATTCTGGCTTCCTACACACTAGCTAGGATGAAAGATTCAACACTGAAAAATACCTAGATGAAACTGGACAAAAAAGGAGGGAAAATGACTTCCTTGATGAAGGAAGGGCGTTTTCTCCCAGACAAAGGCCAGTGCCTCGAAGGGGGAAGAGGAGTCCAAACTTGATGTTTTTGAGGGAGAGAGGGTTTTTCAGTATGCCGTACAAAACCCAGATCGCCAAATTTGCAGATTCCCAGTGCAAATTGGTCCGGTGATTTTTCTTAATGCTAAATGAGGGTTTTTCAGTGAAAATTATTGATGGGCAATGCATGAAAATCAAAAGATGGAGAAATTACCTGAGAAACATACCTGAATCATTGTTGATGACCTCTTGGATGATGAAGAGTGCTTTTCTTAAGATTGTTACCGACTAGGCTGCACCTAGTTAGACTTTCAGTGAGCCGCCAATGACGAACAAGATAATTGTTCGTGTTCAGAGTTCAAAAGTCCTTTCAGGCCTTCATGGCTATTGTATTTTTTGTATCACATGTTCATACCCCCTTGGGGAAATTGTTAAAAATGTCCTAGCATTTAATTTTTTATAAAAGGCTTGGCTTCCCAAACTTAAGCATCAAGTTGATTAGCCTAGAGTGTTTTTTCCCTTGGTTATTATTGGTTGTTGAACAAACAACTAATAATTTTTGGGTTTTTCACTCACACCTCCAAAGCTAGGGTAGTCATCTTGGTGTTTCGGCCTTAGGAGGTTATTAGAGCCTTCGTGTGAGTGTTTTTCAACATGCTAGGCATTCGAATTGAGTCATATGAACATGTACTAGGTCCCCCTAGAGTTTCGTCAATTTTTGAGAAGAATATATATATATATTTTTATCCGTTTTTAAGCCATTTTTTAATGGTTTATTAAAAAAACTTTAAAATGTAATAAAAGTCAGATATGGACTCCGTTTTTGACGTGGAGACACTCGTTTTTACACTTAGAGTGTCTGCTTTATCCAAGAGACCACTTTCCACATCAGTCAGGCAGCCAGAACACCCTGTGAGGCATTATTTGGCTAAAAATGCATCAAGATGGCTTTTTGATGCTAAGTTTGGACAAATTGGCACTTGGTCAAAATATTTAAAAAGTCAAAATTTTGATTTTTAAATGATTAAATGGTAATGGAGCATGGCGGACCCATGGAGGTGCCCTCATCACATTGAGGTAGGTGTCATTTTGTTTTAAGTTTTGAGGCTAGCGAGTCATGTTTTAATAAGTGGAGGTGCCCACCATGGTATGATGTCACAATAGTGGCAATTGGAGGATGGGGCACTTTTGAGTTATTAAATGAGATTAATGAGTGACCTCATCACTTATAACACATCATGTTAAATCATGTATCCAAATACATTTTATCCTAAGTCTTTGTTCACGTCACACCATCTGTACGATTTGTGGCTTATGGGGTGATATGGCACTCGTGTTCCCCTTTGGTTATGACTTCATAAATTGGCAAAAGCGTCACTATATTAATTTATTTTTGGACCCTAGTGAATCAGCGTAGGTTAGAGGGTGCGCCTACCTCTTCCCATGGAGCGAATTGGTTGACATGGAAATTAAAAAACGTGGAATGGTCACAAGCTTGTCTCGTGAGTGAATCACTACATGTCCACGTTTTGACTAAGGTGGGTGAGGATTCAAGTGCGAATCAATTCAAGAGATATGAGTAGCTACTACTCGCATTGTTGATTGGTGGAAAATCAAATCAGGAGATTGGATTGTGTCTCATGTGTGGATGTGATGACTCAAGTGAACTCCATTGCATCCCTTAAATCACTCCATCAATCCCACAAATGACTCTTATCAACTGAAATTTTTCTGGTAGTGCTGATGGTGCCCCTGGGCTTGATTTTGCTATAAATAAAGCTTTGATCTCTTCTTTCTAACTAGTTGGAATGTACTGGGAAGAGCCTTGCTGAATGTAATCATTGTTTATCTGAGAAATAAAAGAGACTTTGGAGGTCTACTTGTGTGGTGCTTTGTGAGTGGATGTATTATCATTGTGCTTTGTTGAGATAATATTTGTTGGATCCATTTTGCTTCCAATTTCCAGATCTAGTTTGCTTGAAGGACTGGTATCGGTTTTGCAAGGTGAATGAAGTTGTTTGTTTACTACTTCATTTTATTTAGTATGAATGTTTAGAGATGCGAAATTGAGTATTTTCATTTGTTTATGGACATTTTCATATTTTGATTTCTAAGTGTATATGCTGCTGGATTTGATCTTGTTTGTTGACTTGTGTGAAGTGCATGTCATCTTCGCTGGAGATAGAGAGGATCTTGTTTGATCTTTCTCATTTTGACATTTTTTTGTTTACAAATAAAGTCCCTCGGTGCCCCACAACCAAAGCCTCAAGGATCATATTGTTCTCTAAACTTCCCCTCTCTCCTTCTCAAATTTGTTTAAAAATTTATTTTTGTCCTTTATTTGAAAAGCAGTTGCAGATCTAAGGTTTAAAGTTCATTCTCATACATAGATCGTAATTACTTTTCATTATTAGATCTAGCTAAAATTGAAAAAAAATAATTTTCTAGTATAGATCTACATTATTGAGTTCTTCTTGCTTCAAGTCATCTGCATTTGCAAAATTAAAAGTCTTGATTAGTAAGATTAACTGCCAAGTTTAAGTTTCAGATCTAGCATCTAAGTGCTCTAATTTGTTTCTTTTCCTTGTGAACCAAACAAAGACCTTGAAAAATTAGCTTTCTAGCTCATAGTTTCAGTTGCTTCTACTTAGTTCATTTCAGCTTTTTGCTTTGAATTTTTTCGGCATACTTTGGTAGTTTTCCCAAAGCACTCTTAAATGTCCAATATCTGGTAAAATCTAGTACAATATCTGGAAACTGATAAATCTACCATAACTCTGTTCAGATTGGAAACTGGGGCAAACTGATTGCTCTGGATGATCTGGAGACATAGAAGAATGGTACAAGTGACTACTCATACCCCCTGGAACACTGCTCTGCTCAGGGAGAACCAATCATACTGCCACATGGAATAAAATTTGATCATTTAGCCAATAATTAAGTGGTAATAATCACTTTTCTGGAGAACCGGGGCCAAATTCTCAAAACTGAAACTACAGTATTGGTCTTGGGCATCTCTGGAACAAATATAGACCATGTTGTATTTTTGAGTCACTGCCTCGGGAACCGTGATTGACTTGGTCAACTGGATTGACCAAGTCAAAGTACCCAAAACCAAGGTGAGATACTATGCCAATATGATCCTGCAACCATCCAAGGTAAGAAATGCTCCAATGATGTATATCAAAACCAAACTTGAACCAGTTATTCATAATCATGGTGAACAATAATAATAATAATAATAGAATATACCTTTGCTTTTGAAAAATCTTAGAGTCCTCTGGAAATCCGCTTGTTCATGCCATGCTTGCAAAGTGTAAAAGATGTGCTACAGATGGATGAGTATGGAAAAACAAGGTTGAGGCAAGGGGGAATGACTTTTGATTGACTTCGACCCAATGATCTATCCGAATGATGACCAATAAACTCTACCAAGGTGACATATGCATGTTAGATGAACAATAGGGAATGGTGGTGTCTCATAGGTGGATGAGCTGATCTGAAAAGTGTCAATTCAACCTTGACAATCGTGTCTATGACTCACATCCAAGCTAAAGAATAAGCTCCGTGAGGATCTTTTCTAGGACCCTTGCGTTGAGTACACAAGAAACTGTAGTGAAGAGATCCTAGGAGACACTTAAAATTAGCTGTCCCTTACCCCATCTCACATCAAAACCCTTAGGCTCTGTGAGGAATTAATCATTACATTTCAATAATAGGCCAACAGTCTTTAGATTTAGCATTTGTTTATCCACTGTTTTATTTGGGCCTTTCACAATTTCACTTCATAGCCTTTATGATTTGTGTCTAAAGACACAGTTTGCAATTTCATTTGCAGGTTGTATTTCATAATATATATAGCATGTAACTCATAATGCATGTAATGATGGTAGACATATTGCTTCAGGTTTTAGCTGACAACTTCCCGAGCAACTAGGGGGAATATCCACAAACAAGACCAAACATCGGGGGCAATCGACCCGAGAGGTCAAGGATTCAAAACCAAACTCACCTAAGCTCAAGAACCAACACTAGTGGGTTCTCCTAGCCCAGAAGGATCAAGGCTTCAACAAGTTCTGTTGCACAACTCAGAGCCGAGACACAAAACAACATGGGATCCAACATGCATAGGGGTCAGAATGGGGAAAGGATATTCAATCTCACAAGTTTCCATCAGTCTGAGTCATGGGATAAAAACAAAAATACATGAACTGAAAGGACGGGCACAAATGACATAGAACCAGCCTAGCACTAAGGTTTACACTATGTTTGAGCATGGCACAGGCAATAGTATTCATATTGAATTCTTCGATAAATCATAACATAGGTTAGAGCAATACATAACATATAAACATAGGTCACCATAATCATCCTAACATGACAAGCATAGATGTTTAAGATACATCACAGAGCAAAACTAAACTAAGGAAATATACTTGATCTCACCATGTATACTTGTCTCCAACTAATAATCCCCTTTGTGACTGTGTGTACCAACTCATGATCTGATGCTATGCTTTAATGAACTAGATCATCACCAAAATCATCTCAATGGACTCCTGAATCTCAGTCCCGGCAAGGAAAATATGATGAACAAGGCTCTGGAGTGAAATGAAGCTGTAAAGATCCATGCTGATACCCCATGCAAAAGTAGCCCAGAATAGAAAAAGAGATATGTCTACATGATGCAACAGGAAGCCTGGTTGCAAATGTATATCTGATAACAGAGTTATACTAATTTTGTTTTATTTGTTTTATTTACTGATGATGGAGAACCTTCTTTTTTTCAGGAAACAATTGATTGTGTCGACAATGCTAAGTGGAAGATGGAAATGAAAGAAGAAAAGGATTCTCTAGAGAAAAACAAGACATGGGAATTGGTTGAACTCCCCAAAGATAGGAAAACTGTTGGATGTAAGTGGGTCTTCAAATTGAAGAAAGGAGTTGATGGTAAGGTTGAAAGATACAAAGCCAGATTGGTCGCAAAAGGGTACTCTTAGATGGAAGGTATTGACTATCATGAGATTTTTTCACCAGTCGTCAAGCTTGTATCTATTCGTATCGTGTTAGCACTAGTTGCGTTGCTTGATTTGGAGTTAGATCAAGTAGATGTTAAACCAACTTTCCTACATGGAGATTTAGAAGAGGAGATTTATATGGAACAACCAAAAGGTTTTGTGCAACATCATAAAGGTAGATTAGTTTGCAAGCTTAAGAAATCATTGTATGCCTTGAAATAGTCGCCCAGGAAATGGTACAAGAAGTTTGATTCTTTCATGGTGAGCAAGGATATTCTAGAAGTGAATATGATCATTGTTTATACTTCAAAAGGTTGAATGACATATTCATTATCTTAGTGTTGTATGTTGATGATATGCTTATTGTGAGAAAAAGCATGGATGAGATTAATAGGTTGAAGGCTCAGATGGCTAGGAATTTTGATATGAAGGATCTTGAAGCTGTAAAAAAAATCTTGGATATTGAAATACACAGAGACAGAAGAAATGGTAAGCTTAGTTTTTCACCAGAGAAGTATGTTGGGAAAATACTTGTAAGATTCGAAATGAATAAGGCAAATCCTGTGAATGTTCCTTTGGCTTCCCATTTTAAGCTTTCTTGAGGTTTATGTCATAATAGTGTTGAAGAAAATGATTATATGTCTCGTGTACCATATTCCAATACAATAGAATGTTTAATGTATGCAATGGTGTGTACTAGACCTGATATTTAACATGCAGTAGGTGTTGTTAGTAAGTACATGGCAAATCCGGAAAAAGAACATTGAAATGCAGTGAAATGGGTGCTTTGGTACCTAAGAGGCACAAGTGACTATTGTATCACCTTTAATAATAACAATGATTTTAATGAGGTTTTGTTGATTCATATTTCGTAGGTGTTTTGGACAACAAAATGTCTACTTAATGTTATGTCTTTACTCTTGCAGGTGGAGCTATAAGTTGGATGCCAAAGCTTTAGGAAACCGTTGCTTTATCCACTACAGATGCTGAATACATTGTTGCCTCACATGCTTGTAAAGAGGCGATTTGGCTGAGAGGTCTGCTTAGAGAAATTGGATGGTTGTAGAACGATGTGCCCGTCTTATGTGACAGTCAAAGTGCTATACATTTGGCTACAAACCTTGTTTATCATAGTAAGACTAAACATATTGATGTAAAGTATCATTTTGTAAGACAAGCTATTGATGAAGGTGGAGTAGATTTAAAAAAGGTTCACACTCAAGAAAATTGTGTAGATATGTTTACAAAACGAGTATTGTTAGAGAAGTTACGATGGTGTGTAGCTTCTCTTGGTTTGAAAAAAAGGTGATAAATAGTCTTGGGAAAAGTATTAGAAAATTTTGTTGTTAAGGTGGAGATTGTTAAATGACAACTAAACTAATGTGTTTACGGGAAGTTTCTCATAACGGGCATAACCGACAACAGTTTTACTCATGTAACTTCTTTCATGAAGTATATAGTGCATGGTTGGGATACGTAATATAATTGGTAGTCTGAGAGGTTGAGGCTCGTTATGTAATTTCTTGTTCTTCATTAATGAGCTTCAATACTTTGCCTGCGTGGACGTTTCCCCTTATGGGTTTTTACCACATTAATTACTGCTGTTGAAATGGTGTTTCTTCGTGTAACCTGTCTTTGAGTGTTTAACAGTAGATGCTTTTTCTAGCTTAGAAGGTTATTGCTAGCCCATAGAGTAAGCATTTGTCGCTTCAATTTGCTTACTTATATTTTGTTATTAGAGAAATAAGAGTAGATGAATGTAGTCAGTTATACTAAGGCTCTCCCAAATTTCTTTTAACAAGATATGCTAGATTTAATCTCGCTTGATTAAAGGTTGTGCAACTTTGTAGGTTACCAAAGGCGAAGGAGGATTTGGAGCTTAGTTGCATCTTCTTCCTCTTCACTTCTATTTCTTGGATCTAATGCTTTTTGTCGTACAGGCACTTCCTCTTCTGCACAACGTTCAAGCTTGAGCTTGAGGGTTTCTCTTCCATCCTTTAAAATTTAAATCTTTCTCTCTTGGTTAATTTTTTATGTCTAACAAGCTTTGATTTCTCTAAAGGTTTATCAAACATCTTAGCTTGTTTACATGTTTATTAGTTAGATCTAAAATTGTTCTTAAATCATTATTTAAGCATAGATCTAACATTGGCTCTTTAATGCTTGAAGTTATAAACTCTCCAATCTTTTGCAAGTACTTAGCTTTTGTAATTATATGTATTTTTGGGCTAATCCACTAATTTGGAAAATAGTTAGTTTGCTGGTTTTTTACTTGTGCCTATCAAGAAAGTGGAAGCGTTGAAGTTTTTTGAAGAGTTGAACCTATTACCAACTAGGTTACATCTAGCTGGAACTTCCAGTGAGCCGCCGAAGATGAACAAACACTTGTTCAATTTCAGAGTTCAGAAGTCCATTCAAGCCTACGAAGGCCCGTTTTTCATTTTTTTACCACATGTTCATACCCTGCGGGGAGGTTGTAAAAAATGTGCTAGCATGGTTTTTTTGTAAATAACTTGGCTTCCTAGGACTTGGTTATCAAGCTGATTATTCCAAGGTGTTGTTTCCCTTGTTAATTATGCAATCCCTTGTTACTTAATGATTCATATGGACATGTGCTAGGTCCCCCTAGTCTTTTTTTAGTTTTGAGAAAAGTATTTTTTTCCCGCAAAATTAGGCCATTTTTTAATGGTTTAATTTTTTTTTTTGTAAAGGGTATAAAAGCTTGATTCGGAGGTGGAATTGTTAAAATATTGTAACTTCAGAAGACATTCTAGTTGTACAAATTGTATTCCTCCTTCGGGAGATGTCATTGATGTAATTGGCCATGTAAGAGTCATTGAAAGAATCAATGTAAACCTCTGGATGTAAGTCGGGTCAATAGTACCCTTAAGTAATTATAATAAATATTATTTTGGTGTCCTACTAGTCAAGTTGGCCCAGTCAGTTAGACAAGTGGACCCAGTTAGGGTTTAGGTCAAGTCAAGAGTCAAATATAAATAGGGAGGCACGTCCTTCATTTGTACTCACTTCACTCAAGCTAGTCTATAAGAGGGAGAAGAAGAAATGCACCAGAAAGATAGAGGAGAAGATGTCTTGGGGTTTTACACTGTTTTGGTTGAGTTTTATACTGAAGAAGTTTTGCTGGGTTTTCTCCCCCATGAGGGTTTCCCATGATAAATCTTTGTGTTCTCTTGTGTGACTGTACTTGTTCTTTCAGTGATCCTACCATTGTAAATTGTTTTAGAATATCATCTTAGGCATTTAAGAAAATTTAACATGGAATCAGAGCTACCCTGAAAGAAGACATTGTACAACTAGGGTTTATTGTTCTGAACAATTCGCTCGACAGATCAACCAGAAAAGAGGGTTCACTCAATTCGCCTTAGGAGGGCGCATATTTCCATGAAACCAGAACTAAATTCTGAGAAGTTTCCTTTTTGGGCTCGACATTACTGTTGGGAAGAACTAGGGCTTCAATTTTCTCGAGGTTCCATTATCAGTCTCAAAGAAAGCAATATATAGTCTAGCTCGCCTTGGGAAGGAACATCTTTTCCACCACTCAACCCTACAAGTGATTCCACCTAGAAAATTAGGGTTTTGCCATCAAACCCTAGGTCATCTCGAAGAAGGCCAGCCAGGCGCAGTTTTCTCCAAGTAAGTATTGTTTATTCTATTTCCATTTGAGGTTCTCATTCTGTTAAAGATGACAAACAATACCAAGCTGGATGAGAAGCTTGAGGGTGCTGAGAACTTCAGAGCATGGAAGTACTAGATCATGCTCATCTATAAGAGAATGATCTAGAAGGCTTCATAAAGGAGGAAGTTCCAAAACCAGAAGGAGATGAAGCTAAGGCTAGGCACAAGAAGGATATGATCAAGGCTAAAAGAATCATAGCTGACTCCATCAAAGATAACTTGATCTCTCAAGTATCTTCAAGGAGAACACCAAAGGAAATGTTTGATGCCCTATCCAACCTATTTAAAGGAAGAAATATCAACAGGAAGATGACTTTGAGAAATCAACTCAAAGGTGTGAAGGCTTAGAAGTTAGAAGCCTTGCACTCATACCTCACAAGAGTATCCCAAATCAAGGAGCAACTGGAAGCTATTGGTGACATGATAGAAGATGCAGAAGTTGTAATGACCACCCTGAATGGTCTTCTAAGAGTTTGGGAATCTTTTATTTGAGGAATATGCTCCAGAAGAAAGCTGACCAAGTTTCAAAAGTTATGGGAAGAATGTGTTCAAGAATAAGAAAGAATAACAGTTAGAGAAGAGAAACTAAATGAAAGTGAAGATCAAGCCTTGACAGTCCATACCAAAAGCAAGAACAAGAGGAAGAGTTATGATCATCTTCCCAGGAAAGTTCAAGGGTTTAAGAAGAATAGGAAGTTCAAGAAAGACTTCTCAGGTTATGAATGATTCACTTGTCACAAGATGGGACACATCTCCATAAACTGTCCCATGAGGGGAAAACAACTCAAGAAGAACAAAAGATTCTAGGCCCATGTAGTCGAAGACAATGATCAAGAAGAGGAAGAAAGAACTAAAGAAGATGAAGATTCCTGTGAAGAATATGTTTTAATTTCAACACTCAGGTTCAGTCTCACTTGGTAATGATACTTGGCTAGTAGATGGTGGTGCTTCCAAGCACATGACAGGTTACAAGGATTCACTCTCTTGTCTTGAACAAAAGGATTCCCCACACAAAGTAATGCTTGTAGATTATTACTAATATACCATCAAAGGGATGGGAGAAGCCTCTTATAAGCTGGACTCAGGAAAGTCCATGAAGATTAATGATGTCCTGTATGTCCCAAGACTAAAGAAGAAGAAGAATCTCCTTTTTATCTTAGCATTAGATAAGAAAGGTTTTAGGGTTTCCTTTGTAGATGGTGAAGTTCTTATGTGAACAAAAGGAAAAAATATAGATGATGCAATAGTGATTGGAGTTGAAGAAGGAGGACTCTTTAGATTAAAGGGACATGTAGACCCAGCCTTGATGATTAGCACCATAAGCCCATGTGAGTTATGGCATAGAAGACTTGCTCATGTACATTACAAAGCATTTCCAATTGTGAGAAAGGTGGTGACAGGTTTGCCAGAGATTCAAATAAACCATGAAAAAGTGTGCACAAGGAAGGAATACCAAGAACCTCTATCCAAGCAGTAGCAATAAAACAAAAGGGATTCTAGACATTATCCACTTAGATGTATGTGGACCAATGCAAACTACTTCATTAAGTGGGTATGTTTACTATGCTTCCTTCATTGATGACTACTGCAAAACTTGGATCTATTTCTTGAAGAAGAATGATGAAGTGTTTGAGAAGTTCAAGGAGGCTCTTGTAGAAAACCTCTTTGAAAAGAGGATAAAGACCTTAAGATCAAATAATGGAGGAGAATTCAACGAGTATAGCAAAGAAGCTGGGACTAAGAGGGAGCTCACCATTCCCTATAATCCACAACAAAATGGTGTGGCAGAAAGGAAGAATAGATCTATCATGGAAGTTGTAAATTCCATGTTCCATGATCAAGACCTACCTATGTACCTGTGGGCAGAAGCAGCGAGAACAACAGTATATGTGCATAATATAATCTCTCACAGTGGCCTTCAGAATAAGACTCTAGAAGAGGTGTTTACCAGAGAAAAGCCTAAAGTTAGTCACCTAAAAATATTTGGTTGTTCGGTATACATACACATTCCCAAAGAGAAAAGTTCAAAGTTAGATCCTTCAGGAAAGAAGGGATTGGTTGTAGGATATAGTGAGGAATCAAAAGCTTATTGAATCTATATCCTAGGGTGGGTATGATGACAATTTCTATGCATGGTGGAGTTGCCAATTGCTTTCTTTGGAGCAGTTCCTGTATGCTGGTTTGGACTTTCGTGGAGATCCCAAGTTAGTTCTCCCTCCAGGAGAAGCATGGGGAGACATGGGTGAGGTTTTACTTTTTAAAAATATTAAATTTTTATGAAATTTTGTTTATAAGTGTTATATACATATGTAGTTCATTCGAGTCTGAATCGTCTTTTATAATATGCAGATATTGGGCTTGTCCAGCTAGACAGACATCCTAGGACTTACGTACGATCAATAGACAGAGTCGGGGACGAAGCTATGCTTTGTATTGTGGAGGGGAAGCTGGTTAAGCTTACCCATGATGTACCAACATTGAGGATGGAGCAGATTCCTATCGCCATGCAGGAGCATGTTGTGGGTGTACCTCCATCATGGTTACGCCTACTTCGAAAGGTGTCCAGGGCTTATCCTATGTTACCGAGAGGCCGTGGAGGCATCTGCAGCTGATGAGTCTGAGGAACTTCCATAGTTTTTAGCATATGAAGGATTATGATCCTATTTTGTATTTTTGATGTATATATTTACTAGATCTTCAGACTAGAACTTGATGTATATGGACCTGCTTTTTACATATATTTATATCCGGTTATTTACATGTGCTTCTATGTATCTATGTATCTATTTTACAAAGTGTGTGACAAATGGCAGTCTAAAATGTAGTTAGCAAATGCATCAGTAATAGTGTTTTGATTTCTTAAAATGTGTTGATATATAACACGTTCAAAATTTCTTTCAAGTAACCTAATCCTCAAAAACTGACGTAAAAGGGTAGGGTGTCTCACATGGTAGACCCCATTGAGTTGAGAGACCACTAACTGAGAGTCGAGTCTGACTTCTAGGAAGGTGATACCATGCGATATCGCATCCCAAAGAAGCTCAATAACAACACTGTATTCAACTACATTGTTAGTTGCAGGACCTAAGCAAGTGTCTCCTGAGGCAACCAGTTGTCCTGTAGGTGCATAAATGACCCAAGCAGCTGAATCCAGGTTGCAAGTGTGACGGTTGGCGCCATCGATGAACCCAACGAACCACTCCAAAGACGTCTGAAACAACACCAGACTACATAAGAAACACTAATCACTAATGACCATTTACAAAATTATACAACTATAGTACAAGAAAAAGCATAATGCCTAAGCGTAATACTTCTTTAGGTAGAGCCCGTTTCGGGGCTCAGGCATCTTATTACCATCATAATCAATTAACTCGTATGCACCCTTCTTTAGGAGCTTTGACACAACGTACGAGCTTAACCACATAGATTTGAACTTGCTTGCCCCTAGGGGTTCCTTATCCTAGTCGTAGACTAAGACAAGTTCTCATTCGGAGAAAACCCTAGGTTTAATGACTTTGTTGTATTGATTTTTAACCCATTGCTTATGTGCTTCGTTTGTTGTAAGCGCATCTCTACGTTGCTCATCCAGATGCTCCAGATGCAACAAACGTTCCTCTATCTCAGAAGTATTTGGAAGTATGTGAACTGCAATCTTTAAGGATGGTATCTAGCATTCCACCGACGTGACTTCTTCCACCCCATGAACGAGCTAGAAGGGTGAAAACCTTGTGGTAGTCTTAACGTTCGTTCGATACGCCCAAAGTGCAGGATACAACATGATGTGCCAGTTTGATCTACTAGCATTAATAGCTCGCTTGAGAATGGTTTTCAAAGTTTTGTTGATGGCTTCTACTTGCCCATTCGCTTGCGGGTAAAAGGAAGATGAGTGGTCTTGCCTAAAACCTAGCATTTTAGTCAACTCTATCATCATCTTGCTCTGAAAATGACTGCCATGGTCAGTGACAATCTGCTTCGGAATACCAAACCTGGTGATAATTTGATTGAACACGAAGTACGATGCCGTTTCACCATTGACTTTAAAGGTAGGCATTGCCTATTCCCACTTCATAAAGTAGTTCACAATGACAATGATATAATAGTGCCCCCCAGCAGACACTGCATTGCAAGTCATGAAATCCACCCCCCACTTAGTAAAGGGCCCTACCGCAATGATGGGAAAAAGAGGAGCAGAATGCGACCGCATCTTTCTGGTGTATAGTTGGCATGGAGGACAACATTTCATAGCTTCTACACAATCTTTGAAGATGGTAGGCTAGAAGTAATCGGCACAAAATATTCTGGGTTGTTGCTAATCCAGATAAATGACCCCCACATGCTCCATTGTGAGAATCATTTAGGACAAGCTCAGCCTCCTCATGGGTAAGGAATCGACGTTAGATGGAATCTGCCCCTCATCTATATAATGTATCGCTGATTATGAGGTAGTTTTTAGCATTCAAACTTAACTTGTGTCGATATTCCCGTGAGAAAGTTGCAGGACACTTCATAGTCTGAAGATATACTAAGATATCTCCATACCAAGGATTAGAGGTTGATATTAATTAAATGTACTCATTTGGAAATGGCTCATCTTCTATCACTACGATTTCATCACTCAGAAACTTTGAGATAAGCTCCGTGAATACTAGGGACTTCATTGACTTGGTGAATTGAAAATCTAGGTCAAACTCCTGGAGAATGACCATCCACTTATTAAACTTTCCATCGATTATTCATCGAGATAATACGCACTGAAATGGATTCATGTCCAGAACCACAATAATTGTCCTAAGTAAAATGTAATGTCTCAACCTTTGGACGACATAGACTGTCGCCAAAGCCAGTTTCTCTACATGTGAATATCTAAGTTCAGGACTAGCCAAAGCGTGATTGAGAAAATAAATGACATGCTCCTGTAGCTTATCATCCTCCTGAACTAGCACTACACCAATCGTAGACTCAGATGCAACCAGATACAATATGAAGTCCTTCGTGTAATCTGGTGGGCACAAAAGAGGAGCAAATAGCAGTGCTTTCTTCAATGCCTCGAAGGATTGTTGAGCGGCTTCGTCCCACAGAAATGGGGTGTCTTGCTTGAGCAAGCATATGAAGCCCTTAGTGATCTTGGCATAGTTCACGATAAATCGTCTGAGAAATTTTGACTTTCCTTGTAGACTTCATAGCTGTCTGATGGTTTGAGGAGGAGGCAGATTAATAATCGCCTCTACTTTCAATGGATCGACCTTTATACCTTTGTTGGAGACTATTAAGCCTAGAAGTCGCCCCGATTCGATGTAGAAGACGCACTTATGGGGATTTAAGCAAATCTTGTAGTGCCTGCATCTTTAAAAAACTAAACGAAGATGATCCGGATGATCCTTTCTCTTTCGAGAATGAGCTGAAAGATCATCTAGGTATGGTTAGACAATGTGCTTGATATCATGGAAAGAAAAATTAATTGCACATTGAAAGGTTGACCCGACATTCTTCAAGCCAAATGGCATCTTCTTGTAAGCGAACGTACCCTAGGGGTAGATAAAGGCAGTTTTGTGTTGGTCTTTGGGTTTAATCTGAATTTGGTTATATCTCGAAAAACCATCCATAAATGAAAAAACTTCATTGCCTGCACACGCATCAATAATATGATCAATGAATGGTGTGGGGTAGTTGTCCTTAGGACATGCCTTGTTCAAATCCCAGAAATCAGTACAAACACATATGGTCCCTTGTTTCTTATCGATCAGAATGGGATTGGATACCCATTCTGTGAAAGAGATAGGGTAAATGAAACTGACTTTCAATAGTTTTTCCACTTCAGCCTTAACGGCTGCCGCTTTCTGTGGATTCATAGGTCGAAGCTTTTGTCGAACAGGTTTAATGTTAGGGTAAGTTCTGATCTCATGCTCCACAATTGATGGGTTGATGCTTGGCATCTCCTCGTAAGACCAGGCAAAGGCATCGCATAATTCCTTAAATAAGGCAGTGTAACTGGCAATCTCTTCAGAGAAGAGTTTGCTCCAATATGCACATTCTCCACGACATCCAATTTGGTAGAGATATTGATTGGTATGGTGGCGACAATGTTTGCCATATTACCCTCAATAAATGCTCCCTCTTTAGGCAAAGGATTCACAAGCTGATCAATACCTTCAATTATTCTCATGTGGAACTCATAATTTTCTATCTTGCTCAGGTTTGGAAGGAAGTAGGACTTGTGATGTAAGTCTTCACAAATTTTCTTGGGTCCTATCATAGCTTCCAGAATGGCTTTGTCAGATGGCAAAACCATATCTAAGCAGTCGTACGAATTAGTTGAGTTCTCTGCCCATGCGGGAAAATAAGCTTCATTTGACTCTTCTGAGACGGGAGGAGTCGAGATAGAATCAACAGTAGCATCAAATATAGCTTGGTAGGCTACTGCTGCTACTGATAAGGGCACTTGAGACTCGTCTTGCGAAGGGAGAACCCACGGGTCAGTTCTATCTACAGCCATACAGATGTTCTTCCCTACACTAGTTGTGCCTAGGTAGTTTATAGGAGTGGGCATATCAAAAGTGCCCATCAATGACGTGTACATCCCAACTCATAAACTCTCGTTTGCTGGGAGTGACTGATCAATCAAAGGTACGTTAGACTATGAAGTCTCCATACGACCCTTCCGAGTATATGACAGTTGGTCAACAGTTACCAAATACGAGGACTCGGAAAATGAATGATGGAATAACACACATAGCATAGGTCCAACTCCTCCACAAAAGTAAGTTATAGTCCAGAGGGGCATCAATAACTTCGATTTCTACAGAGACCATTTTCCTTGCCAATTTTATATCAAAAGACGTCAGGATACTGTGTGGGCGGAAAGACCTTCTGTTGAAAGCGGTCAACAAAGTGTTAGATGGGACCAACTTAGGGGATCCTAGAGCTTTCCAACATGAAATTGACATTACACATGTGGATGCACCTTCGTCTATCACTGTTCATCTAATAGTTTTTCCACCATGGACTACTTTAATCGAAAAGGCCACATGGTAAGTTAGGCGTGGTTTGACATAGAAAGATTAAACTTAGCCATCAGGCTCGCAGATTCCATACTATCGATGGCCACCAAAAGTGCATTGCGCTGCGAAGGACAACTTTGGAGCACTTCTAAGGTTGACATCGCACAAGGAGTTTGGGCCAAGTCCTCTACAATTGAGTAGTTCGAAGCGGTCCTCACGTTAGGGTTGTGAAATGCCTTTTTGAAAACACCTTTCGGTATTTTCGGCATAGTATCGGTCGGTTTATCAATTGAAAGTGGGGTTGATGTTTCGACACTCTATTTATCTTTCTACGGAGCCTCTGTTTCATAATTCTTGGCTCTGGTCTGCAGAAGGAGCATTCTACGTGCCCCCAATGTTCTTCGGATCACTAAAAGTTGCATTCTGTCCTTGTGGGAACAGATCCTTCAGGACGACAGGTTGTTGTTTCAACAACTTTTGTGTTTGATCCCTTAAGGGACATTGATAAGTCAAATGTTCTTCTTGGTAGAGCTTGTAAGGACACTTGACTTTCTTTTTTTCTTTCTTGCCCCCCTTAGCATTGTTTGTGGGTTTTTTCTTATTTTGACTTCCCTCACCCTTTTAATCCTTGATCTTTTTCTCATCGGGTTGCTGAGTACCCTTTTGGGTAGATTGCGCAGTATAAACATTCACATTCTGGGATGAGGGGATGGCAGCCTTGGCTGCCTCCGCTCTAGATTGTTTCACTGATAACTCATGTATTTGTTTGGCTAGTGATTCTATAGTCGGTGACTCTACTGAACCTACCACGCCATTGGCATGTGGTTCAGGCTTTGGTTTAGCAAATTCTGTGTTGGACCGTGGCGCCTTAGGAATAATCTCATAGAGAATCCTAGACTGGGCATAGATCAAGTGCAGTTGTTGGGCCCTGAGTATGGCCTCCTCCTCCGAGGTCACTCCCGAAGTTGAAACTTTTTTGAAATATTCGGCTATAAAGACTTAAAGAACCATTCCAACAGGAATTCAGGAGGAATATTGGCTTTATTGAGCCTCTTTCTTCTTCTCCACTCCTGAATGTGGTTAGATATGTGAGTGGCCTTGTTCTACCGAAAGGTCGACAGAAGGTCTGTATTGGCATCATACCGGACAAGAAGTTGAAAGTGGTTTAGAAAAATGGTTGCTAGATCAAGAAAATTGTCATAGGTGGCAGAAGGGAGTTCGATATACCATTTAGCTGCCACACTGGTCAGAGTTCGTTGAAATGGCCTCAACCGAATCGAATCATCGTTCAACGAGTTGGAGGAACACCACAAATTAAACGTCGTGACATGGTCACTTGTATCCTCTCTTGTTTTCCCTTCAAACTTAGGAATGTCAGAAGGTAATTTGATCGAAACCGGTGGCCAAGTCGGATCGTGGCGCACAGGGTCATTCATGAGTTTCAATAGGTCTGGCAAGTTTAAAGTTGCCAGAAAGGGTAATCTAGGCCTACCCGGAGATTGATATTGGGGAGTTTGGGGCGAGGAAGTACCCACACCAGTGTTCCTAAAAGAGAGGTTGGGGTTGTCCACAGTCTCCGGCTATGATGAAGTAGCAATGTTTTGAAAGGGATTCCATCCAAAAGCCAAAGGGTTGTTGACCTGAGATGTGTTATACTATGTTCGATTGATTCTGCTGAAGCTAGGGTTACAGATACAAGAACTGTAATTCCCCCACTTAAAAGTGAGAAGGGAGAACTTCTAAAAGGTGCAATCGACACTTGACTAGAAGTTTGAAAGTTGAACCCTGAAAAAGGGCTTTGGCTTTCGAATGACACACCTGCATAAGTAGGCGAAGGACCTACATAAGGGGAGGATGGAGGAATGTGTCCTCCATACCACGGAAAGCCTTTGACAAAGGAAGTTGAACCACTAGGACCACTTTGAGTGTTTTCAAATAACGAAGAAGTAAAAGGCACACTGGGTATCCCAGTGACCATCATGCTAGACGAACCAACATTGTTTGAAGGTGTAGAGGGATTAGTCACTCAGGCACTCAGAGACACTAGGATTGATGAATTAAAGTTTAAGGACACCACTGGTGCAGTAGGTAGTGTTATCACAGATCTTGTTGTTTCCTCAGCAAGGTAATCCTATACAGGATGGTAGAGGGGAGAGGCAACTATAGCTGTGACCTACAAAAACCCTAACCCCTAAAAGATGGATGGTTGTCACGTCTGTTAGGGATTCCTTCACTTTGTGCCACTGAATGCTCAAGTGACAATGGGGGAGACCCGATCTTGTCTTGAAAGGACAGATCTACTAATCACCAGTTCAAGCCCAAAATGTGAATATGTAAGGTGAGAGCTAGAAACCCTAGATTTAAGGGATAAGCCACAATTTAAGGAATATGGAAATGTTACTCGAATCTATTAGATCAACAATTTAAGGAGTTTAAAATAGATCTAGGGTTAGTGTGCTTGTTCAAATGATTAGACTTGGGACCATGGGGGGATTTAATCAGAAATATGGAAAATACCTAGGACGAGGTTTGATAATACGAAATTAGGCCTTAGCACACCTACTTGGTTGTAAGATTTGACGGTGGAAAGATCCAAGAGAAACTGGACAAAACAGACAGGGAAAATGGCTAGTAGACCAAACGAGGACATTTTCTCCCAGACTCAAACCAATGCTTGGAGATGGGCAGAGAAGTCCAAACTTGACGTTTTTGAGGGACAGGTGGTTTTTCAACATGGCCAACAAAACCCAGATCGCCAAAATTGCAGATGCCCAGTGCAATTTGGTCCGATGATTTTTCCTACTTCTAAATGAGGGTTTTTCAGTTAAAGCAAAGATGGGAAATGCATGCAGAAATCAAAAGAGAGAGAATTTTGCTGTGATACATACCTGGATGTTGTAGATGACCTCAGAAATGATGAATATTGCCACTTTCTTGATCAAATGAGCATTTCAAGATTAGATCCTGATGGAGTTGAGCTTCAGCCAATCACCCTAGCGCTCCCCTCAACCTGCCAGACTAGAGAAAATCAAATGGTAAGGCAAACGAATGAGATCTGCAAGATAAAGAAAGGATAGGTAGTAAAAGTTCATAAAGATAGAGTTACTCCCTGAACCGGACATTCGAGAGCGAAGACGGGGTGAGTTTCCCCACAATTGCGTCCTCTCTAGCGCGCCTCTTCAACTTGCGGATAAATGGGTAAAGGAAAAAATGCAAGATATATCTCGAACAATACTTAGTACAAATTCCAAAAGAGTAGTAAAGCCAATCATCAGATCATCAAATCATTTACACCAACACAGAAAGTAATCCCAAACAAATTTTCTATTCAATATTCCGGTGCTAGAGCTCATGAATACAATCGGGGGGTCACCTCTCTTAAATATTTTGAGAGTGCGCCCACATTCTAACCAAATATCATCCGACGGTCAAGATTAAGACATCTTCGAAGGAACACTTTGATCAAAGACATCTAGAACTACAAAGATCAATACATGGATCAAGTGATTGAGTCATCCAAGGGGGCACACTTTGCTCAAGGACGCCTATCCTAGGTGGAAGTCATGATATAACATAAAGTGTGGCATAATAATACATAAGAGGGGGTCACTATGGGCTTAATTCACCCTAGGCCCCTTTACAACTTCAAATCATATGATCTAACAGTGAAATACATCATTAGCCCAGTGGAGGGGGCACCCCTTGGGGGGCTTTCCTCACTGGCTGAGCCAAAATAAAATAATTCGGACATCTGCTGATTAAAAAATGTTGGAAGACTGTTCAGGATGCTGAGACACATCATCTGCCAAAATTCCAAGCCATTTCCTTGACCCAAGAGGCCAAATCAAAATTTTCACTGAATTTTGTAGTTTAATTTTTGCTGGTACATCCTCAGAAACTGATAAAAATCACCATAAATCCGATCAGGATGAGAATTGGGGAAAACTGATTGCTCTGGATGGTCTGGAGATGCAAAAGAATGGTATAAGTGACTACTCATACCCCCTGGAACACTGCTCTGCTCTAGGAGAACCCAACATACTGTCATCTGTAATAAAATTTGATCATTTGGCCAATAATTAAGTGATAATAATCACTTATCAGGAGAACCGGGGCCAAACCCTCAAAACTGAAGCCATAGTATTGGTCCTGGGCATGTCTGGAACAAATATAGATCATGTTGTTTTTTGAGTCACTGCCTTGGGAACTGTGCTTGACTTGGTCAACTGGGTTGACCAAGTCAAAGTACCCAAACTGAAGGTGAGATACTGCATTAATATGATCCTGTAAGCATCTAGGGTAAGAAATGCTCCAATGGTGTATACCAAAACCAAGTTTAAATCAAGTTAATTCATAATCATGGTGACAAATAATAATAATAATAGTAAGATATGTTAAACTAACACCAACAAGGAAGGTCTTCCTACATGCATGTGTTCTTGCATGTTGAAGACTTAAACTAGGAAACCGGTTGTATTTAATTTTCTTTTCCTAAGTTTACTTTGGAAAATAAATTAAAGTGATCTAAATTAACTTTAGTGAAACACTAGTTAAAGTGAAAGTGAAATTAGGGTTTTCGGTTTACCACTAGTTAAAGTGAAACTGAAATTAGATTTTTCGCTTTACCTAAAATTATAAAAGAGAGATCAATTGGTGGAGAGGACATACACACTTGTATTCCGACAGAGTCAAGATACAGACAAGGAGAGAAAGCTAGACAGAGGATTTAGCTGAGAAGACGGAGGAGCGAGCAGCAAGATCACCGAGCTTCGTATAGCTGGGTCGTACACTCACATAGAAGGGTGTTGAGGTTTAACTGGGATTTTCCCAGTGATTTTGCCGGGTACTGCATTTGCCAGGTTTGGGTGAATTTGCAGTGATTGTAAAAGTTCCATATTTTCTCATAATAAAATCTATATCTGACTATTGCTCCAGTTTTCCCATCTTGGGTTTTTTCGGGGGTTTCCATACCCAAAATAATAGTGTCAATATTGTGATGTGATGTTGTGATTTATTCCTTAGTTTTATATTCCGCTGCATACAGTAAAAGATATTCATGTGTGGTTATCAATAGAGATTTGCATGCACTGTTTAGCCCTAGTTTGGATATTAAAGGAAAATTTACATGGTATCAGAGCTCCGATGAGCTAAAGCTGAGAGATTTGCAGCCGCAGTGATAGATCAGGGGCAGATCTATTGAAGAAACAAACTTAGATTGGAGATCTAAGGTTTGATAGGCACACTTCACTATGGCCGTGCAGTTGAGAGTTGAGGATAGACTCTAGAGTGCTCAAAACTTTCCTACATGGAAAGAAAGGATCACAAGGATCCTAGATGTCGATGATGCAGAGGAGCACATTGACTCCACGAAGGTTGCATCCACAGACCCGACAGATCTAGCAGCTTGGAAGAAGATTGATTCTAGAGCCACGCTGATTATCATGGATGGAGTGAAGGACCATATAGTTCCTCACCTTTCTGGTAAGACCACCACAATAGAGATGTGGACGATTTTGGAGAGTCTGTACCAAAGCAAGAATGAGAACTAGAAGATGGTGTTGCAAGAAAGGATGCTCAACACCAAGATGGCCAAGAGAGGAGTGGTGCCTTATCTCACGAAGCTCACACAAATCAAGGATGAGGAGCTAGTTTGGATAGCCCTCAATGGATTCTCTAAGCCATGGGACACCTTTGTCAAAGGTGTTGTGGCTAGGGAGAAGCTCCCTGATTGGCAGAGACTATGGGATGACTTTGTGCAGGAGGAGACCCACATGGGTCAAGGATCAGGCTCATCCAGTAGTGCCCCATAGATTGTGGATGAGGAGGCTCTAGCCCTTACAGGGAAGAGCAAGGGGAAGGCAAAGAGGAAGAAGGATGGTAAGAAGAACCTTGACGTGTCAAAGGTCAAGTGTTTTATCTGCCACAAGCAGCGACAATTTGCCTCCCAGTTCCTAGACAAGAAGAAGAAGAGTAACACTCCGATGGTTGGATCTGTAGTGGTGGATGAGTTCAACAGGAACTTCGATGAGGAGTTTTGCTTGATAGATTGCATGGAAAGCACCACAGGGAGCAGCATATGGTACATCGACAGTGGAGCATCTAGTCACATGACTGGACATAAGAGATTCTTCGGAGACTTGCAGGAGGGTGGAATAGGGATCCACGTTGAGCTAAGTGATGATGTGCGGTATCAGGCGCAGGGAGTTGGCACCGTTTCATTTGAGAGGGAGTCTAGCAAACCCCTCAGTTTCGCTGATGTGTTATATGTTCCAAGACTGACTAAGAACCTCATATCAGTCTCCACTCTGGAGGACAAGGGATATCAGGTGAAGTTCTGTGACCATAGAGTGTATATCAGGCCCAAGGGGTTAGATTGGAGCTTGGATCGAGTGATTGGCAGAAGGAGCAGGAAAGTGTACAGATTATAGTTTGAGCTTGCAAAGGCGCTAGTCAGCAGCAGCAGCAACATCAGTCAGAGTGAGTTGTGGCATAGGAGGATGGCACACTTACACCATGGAGCACTGAAGCATTTGAGACAGACAGTCATTGGAGTTCCTCAGGTACAGGAGGAAAAGCATAACCACTGCAAGGGTTGTGCTTTGGGAAGAACATCAAGAAGCCTTTCCCATAGAGTGAGCACAAGTCTAAGGAGCTCTTGGACTTGGTGCATTCGGATGTATGCGGACCTATGAGTGTCCATTCGTTCAGTGGTTACAGTTACTGTGTAACCTTCATTGATGACTATTCTAGGAAGACCTAGATCTATTTCTTGAAGGCCAAGTTAGAGGTCTTTGAGAGGCTCCGAGAGTTCAAGACTCTCGTGGAGAACCAAATAGGAAAGAAGATTCGAATGTTGAGAACAGACAACGGGGGTGAGTACACCTCCAATGAGTTCATGGAGTATTGTTCGGCTGAGGGGATCAAGAAGGAGCACACTGTGCCCCATACCCCATAGCAGAATGGAGTTGGAGAACGAAAGAAAATGACTATGGTTGGAGCAGACAAGGTCATGCTATTTGATTAGGGATTATCACTATTCCTCTGGGCCGAGGCATATAGGATTGCAGTATACATCCAGAACAGGTGTCCCCACAAAACTTTGGGGACGAAGACAGCGGAGGAGGTCTTCGTAGGAACTAGGCCAGATGTGAGTCACATTCGCATATTTGGCAGTGTCTGCTATTGTCATGTTTATGCCGACAATAGGAAAAAGCTGGACCCTTCTGGAGAGAAGGGGTTATTAGTTGTTTACAGCGAGATTTCAAAGGCATATAGAGTTTACATTCTTGCTTGCAGAAGGATCATTGTGAGCGGGGATGTCCTGTTCGATGAGGACAGGGCCTTGCAGAGATCTCTGGACTTACCAGCAGAGCAACAACCAGCATAGAAGTCGGGAGTCATGTTGGAGGAGCCAGATGTACAACTACAGGTACAAACACAGAGCACAAGTTCTGGTGGTTAGAGGGAGTCAAGTGGACAGGATCCTACAGTCATTGAGGATGAGCTGTAGCAGGAGACGAATATCCAACAGCCGTGGCAGGTTGACACTAGGCCAAGGCCTAAGTGGTTTAGGTCCACAGTATAGGATTCCAGGAAGGTTGATCCTCCACAGATATCTTTTAGATGGAGTGTACCACTAGAGAGGCTTAGTTACATGGCACTGATGACAGAGTTGATTAACTCTGAACCTTCCAACTTTCGGTAGGCCGCACAACATGATTTTTGGTAGGAGGCTATGGTTGAGGAGTATGACTCCATTATGAAAAACCAGGTATAGGAGGTTGTGCTGATGCCACAAGGGAAAAAGGTGGTGGGATCCAAATGGATCTACAAGGAGATGTATGCAACATACGGAAGCGTGGAGAAGTACAAGGTGCGCTTCGTGGCAAAGGGGTTTTCATAGAAGGAGTGCATTGATTATGAGGAGACCTTCGCTCTTGTTGCCAGGTATTCTTCCATTCAGATCATTATCTCACTAGCAGCTGAGATGGGTTGGCGTGTCCATCAGATGGACGTGAAGACTGCCTTCCTTAATAAAGTGATACAGGAGGAGGTGTATATTAAGCAGCCAGAGGGGTTTTATGTGGCGAACAGGGAGACGCATGTATGCTGATTGCATCGAGCTCTTTACGGGCTTAACCAAGCACCTCGAGCATGGTACTCGGGAATTGACAGCTATCTACGGCAGATGGGATTTCAGCGGAGTGAGGCTAAACACAACCTGTACTTCTTGACAGGTGAGGTGCCTCTCATACTGGTCCTATATGTGGATGATTTCTTTATGATAGGAGATGAGAGGTTGATTGGAGACTGCAAGTCCAACCTTGCAGTGGAGTTTGAGATGAAAGAACATGGGCGTATGCATTACTTTTTGGGCTTGGAGGTTTGGCAGAGAGATGGATGCTTCTTCATTAGATAGGGGAAGTATGCAGTAGATATCTCGAAGAGATTCAGGATGGAGGACTGCAAGCCTATGGCCATACCTCTAGTTTCCAACTGGAGGAAGATTGATGCATCAGGGTGAGACGGATTTGATCCTACCTTGTATTGTTAGCTTATCGAATCACTTATGTATATGGTCAACACTAGACTAGACATCAGCTTTGCAGTCAACTCTTTGAGTCGGTTCACGGTGGATCCTTGAAGAGTGCATTGGACAGTTGCGAAGCACATAGTTTGCTACATTAGAGGTACAGTGGAGTATGGATTGGTTTATGAGCGCAGGGGGAGTGTACAGTTAGCAGGTCTCACAGATGTTGACTGAGCAGGATGTGTAGGGACCGGAAGAGTACTTCAGGTTGTTGTTTCAGCATTGGATTAGGGGTTGTCTCTTGGTTCAGCAGGAAGCAGAAGTCAGTTGCATTGAGCTCGGTAGAGGCTGAGTACATAACAGCTAGTATGGTTGCTTGTGAGGGTATGTGGCTGAGGAAGTTACTTTCATGGTTGTTCGAGTGTGAGCTAGAGGCTACAGTAGTTCATTGTGACAATCAGAGTGGCATCGGGCTATCTGAAAATCCCGTGTTCCATGACCGAAGCAAACACATAGACATCAGGTACCATTTCTTGAGAGATTGCACTCAGAGGGGAACCGGTCGTTGAAGTACATACAGACAGATGAGCAGGTGGCAGACATTTTCACCAAGGCACTTTGCAGACATAGTTTTGTGAAGTTCAGGGATAAGTTGGGGTTGCTACCGAATCCCTTCCTTGTTGACAGGGAGTGTTAAACTAACAGCAACAAGGAAGGTCTTCTTGCATGCATATGTTCTTGCATGCGGAAGACTTAAATTAGGAAATCAGTTGTATTTAATTTACTTTTCCTAAGATTACTTTGGAAAATAAATTAAAGTGATCTAAATTAACTTTAGTGAAACACTAGTTAAAGTGAAAGTGAAATTAGGGTTTTCGCTTTACCGAAAGTTATAAAAGAGAGATCAATTGGTGGAGAGGACACACACACTTGTATTCCAACAGAGACATGATACATACAGGGAGAGAAAGTCAGACAAAGGATTTAGCTGAGAAGACGGAGGAGCGAGCAGCAAGATCACGGAGCTTCGTACAGCTGGGCTGTACACTCACAGAGGAGGGTGTTGAGGTTTAGCTGGGATTTGCCTAGTGATTCTGCTGGGTACTGCATTCGCTAGGTTTGGGTGAATTTGCAGTGATTGTAAAAGTTTCGTATTTTCTTATAATATAATCTATATATGATTACTGCATCAGTTTTCCCATCTTGGGTTTTTTCGGGGGTTTCCATACCCAAAATAATAGTGTCAATACTGTGATGTGATGTTGTGATTTATTTCTCAGTTTTATATTCTGTGGTATACTATAAAAGATATTCATGTGTGGTTATCAGTAGAGATTTGTATGCACTGTTTAGCCCTATTTTGAATATTAAAGGAAAATTTACAAGATATACATGTGCTTCTGAAGAATCTCAGAACTTTCTGGAAGTCTGCTTGTTCATGCCATGCTTACAAAGTGTAATCAATGTGTTACTACTGGGTGAGGGTGGAAAACAAAGGCTAAGGCAAAGGGTAATGACTTTAGACTAACTTTGACTTTGTGATTTATTCGAATAATGACAAGTACACACAACCAAAGTGACATATGCATGATAGATAAACGACAGGGAATGCTGGTGTCGCACATGTGGATGAGTTGATGTAATGTCCTAATCTGATTAGGCATCGAGGACCAAAACCGCTAACCTATGTGATTCCTGTGGGTTCGAGTGGTTACTGACAGTTAGCGAATCAACTAAAGATTGATGCCATCTACAGAAAATCTAGTGCATCAATATGTTATCACCTTTAGGTCAAAGAGGGCCACCATCATGCATGACATCTAAGCATTATTTAATGATGCATGCACCCATTTAAGTCTCCATGCTCATGCATGCAAGTCAATTGCAAATTAGAAATTAAAGTGACCTAATTAGGTCAAAGTTAGGGTTTTTCGCAGTTGAAAGTTATAAAAGGAAGATAAAGTGAAAGGAGACTTACTTATTTTTGATGATTATTGATTTTGGAGCTCTTGAGTAGCAGCACAGAGTGTGGCTACAGCAGTTGGGGTTGGAGACGACGTCTTCAACTAACGAGGTTTCGGCAGTGAGATATCTGCCCTAGTCTCATCCAGGGTAAGCCATCTAGGTTCACCATCCGCTCTTCAATTTATTCACAGTTATCCAGTATCCATCAGAGATTGTTTGTAGGGGCACATGTGCAGCCGTAAGGGGTTTTTAGCTAGAAAGCCCAAATCATTCGCTAGGTCTTCAGATCTCAGCTTACCTTCGAAACCCAGGCACCATTCTCATCATCAGTATCATACTCTAGTACCCGGTGATCATCAGATCCGGTCTTGCTCATCTTGAGCAGTTATCATCCATTTCGGGATCAGGGGGGTGTGAGCAGTTGAACCTCCCGAACAATTCGCTAGCCTGCCTAGAGACCTCAGAATTTCCGCATGTGCCAGTCATTCTCTTTGGCATGGGAAGACTATCAATCCTGCAAATTCTCAGCTTCATCGGACACCTCCTCCACTGAAAACATCACCCTTAGATTTGGGGTTCGTGCTGCTGGGGTATCACCGGAAGCAGAAGATACTAGGTCATCTCTGATTTAGCTCTTTATGCATGCATATTCTGTCAGGAGCATTCCAACCAGCTTATCAGTGGTAAGTGTTCATTCAATCCTACAAACCCTAACCCTAATTTTAGCTATAAAATAGGGAATTTTGCATGGCAGTTTGCATGCCCGGCTGTTTCAGTATATTTGCATAGAATTAGAAAATATCGGGATTTGGGATATTACAGTGGTATCAGAGTTATCTTCTTGGCCAGTTGTGGGCTTAAGAAATGAGAAATAGATGAATACAGAAGGAGACCTTTTCGTAACCTATAGGAAAAGGAGTAGATACACATGGGACTTTGAGGATATCCAACTAGAGGATATCAGCTCAGACATGGAACAAACAAGTATACACTCTAGCAAGGGAAAGGGAACGGGAGAAGAGGAGGACAGGATGGAGTTTCGCAACTTAGTATTTGCATTGGAAGACTTAGCCAAAGGGCAAAAAGATGTACTCAATGCAATCAACAAATTATCTGTGAAACCAGAAATAGGTAACAACAGTACACCTCCCTCACCGATAAATTGAGGATCTACAAGCAGCAATGGAAAGGTTGCGTACACCAATATACAGAATACACCGCACATATATAGCAGACCTTCCAACAGGCTTACTATGCCTCACTTCTTGGCAGATGCAGTAGGTGGTTCAGTCATGCAGGTAGAGCCTAGCGAACCTTTTGGGGCTTATTTGTAGGAATACAGGGACTTAGGGGATGAGTTTCATGCTGCCATGTCTTTCTCGGATTTTTGCAACATGAAGAGTAGGAACAGGCCCAACAATTTCAACAAGGGATACGATCACAACTATGAGTTGCAGAAGACCTTGGGCAGGTTGACCATCCCAAACTTTGATGGGACTCGCGGAGGTTCAGCGAGGATATGGGTTCAAAAGTTGGATACCTATTTCCAACTCAATCCCATGACAGAGACAGATGCCATTAAATTGGCTACACTCCACCTGGACGGAGAGGCTCACGAGTGGTGGTACCATGGATTGGTGACATTAGGTCACAACACCATACACTCCTATGGTGAGTTCACTCAGAAGCTCATGGAGCGGTTTGACAGGAAGGATCCAGAGATACATTTCAGGGAGTTGGCTCAACTCAAACAGACAGGTAGTGCAGAAGCCTTCATCTCAGAATTCCAGAGGATAACAGTCATGGTAATAGATGTGTCAGAGAGCAGGTTGACTATGTTATTCACTGAGGCCCTAACAGAGCCACTACGGGGATGGGTGAAGCCTACAAACCCCCCACTCTGCAGGATGCCATTAGCAGAGCCAGAGATCTACAGGATTCAGTCCCAAAGAACAGCTTCCCGCTCAAAACCAACTTTCCTGTTAGGGACAAAGACAAAAAACCTTTCTAGCAGGATGTTCCCAAGAAAACATGGTTAGACGAGGACACTAGAAAAGACTTGAGGAGGAAGAAACTATGTTTCACTTGTCAGGAACCATGGGTGCCAAGACACAGGTGTGCACGGAAGGCGAAGGCTCATTACATCGAAGTGTATTCGGACAGTGATGAGGAGGACTATGAGCAGGAAGCCACAGAAGAACTACAGGCAGTTGAGGAAGAATCACTCCAGGGTGATACACTAGAGGGAGTCATTGCTACATTATATGGAGTACCAAGATTCCATACTCTTAGGGTCAGAGGAGTAGTACAGGGTCATAGAGTAGGAGTATTGATTGATGGGGGAGAAACCCACAATTTCATTGACTCTGCTTGGGTAGCCAAGAGAGGTATTCAGATCGAGAAGTTCGAAGGATTCACTGTAGCAGTAGCCGGGAACTCCAGCATGGAGTGCAACTACTGGATTCCAAAATTGAATGTCACATTAGGTAACTATCAGATGACAAATTCATTTTATGTAGTAGATGTATCAAATACTCATGTAGTATTGGGTGTTCAGTGGCTTTATTCAATAGGCAAATACACTACAAACTACTGGGCAATGGAAATGGAATTCTAGGGGCCAGATGGCAAATGGGTAGTTTTGAGGGGCATGAACACTTATCCCCCAAAACTGGTCTCGTCACAGAGAATGGAGGCAATACTCAGACAAGATGATATAGAATGGGCTGTAGAATGTTTTGTCACCTTTAGGAAACCCCCAGAAACTAGCACACAACACCCAAGTGACATTCAGGCCTTGTTACAGAAGCACGAAAAGGTATTTGGAGACCTTCCATCAGGTAGACCGCCAGACTGAGGCTTTGAACACATTATTGAGCTAGAGGAGGGGACATAGGCAGTCATCACCACTCCTTATCGACATCCCAAAAGATACAAGGATGAGATCAAGAAAACGATCAAAGAATTGCTGGAGCATGGATACATTCGGCCCAGTTCTAGCCCCTTTGCATCTTCATTGGTATTGGTCAAGAAGAAGGATGGTACACTGCGAATGTGCATCGACTATCGAGCACTCAACAAAAAGACCATTAAAAACAGGTATCCCATCCCTAGAATTGATGAACTCATGGACGAACTACGGGGTGCCAAATATTTTTCCAAGATTGATCTTCGCTTGGGGTACCATCAGATTCGAGTAAGGGACCAAGACATCTCCAAAACAGCTTTTCGTTGTCACTATGGTCACTATGAGTTTTTGGTCATGCCTTTTGGACTTACCAATGCTCCAGCCACTTTTCAGTCATGCATGAACCATACCTTCAGTGTTTAGCTACGTAAGTTTTTGCTAGTATTCTTTGATGACATCCTGATTTACAACAAAACATGGGAGGAGCATCTGAAACACCTGGACAAAGTTTTGAGCATTCTAGAAGAACACTCGCTTTACGCGACAATGTCCAAGTGTGAATTTGGCATGAAGGAAATGATGTACCTAGGGCACATAATCAGTGAAAAAGGAGTACATGTTGACATGGAGAAAATCCGAGCTATCAGAGATTGGCCTGCGCCAAAAACAGTCACAGAATTGAGAGGCTTCTTAGGTCTGTGCACTTATTACCGAAGGTATGTTAAGGGATTCTTCCAATTTGCAGCACCCCTCACAGATCTCACAAAGAAAGGGGCATTCACTTGGATAGAACTAGCACAAAAAACTTTTGAAGAGTTGAAAGTCATTATGAGTTCTTGTCCAGTTTTAGCATTACCGGACTTCTCACAACCATTTATAGTAGAATGTGATGCCTCAGGGGAAGGGCTAGGAGCAGTATTGATGCAAAATCATCACCCTATTCCATTTGAGAGCCGTAAACTAAAGAACTACAAGCTCCACTACTCCATATATGATAAAGAAATGCTAGCCATCTTACATGCTCTCACAAAGTTTAGACAGTACTTGGTGGGCAGTAAGTTCAAAATCATAACAGATCATAACAGCCTCAAGTATTTCTTGGAGCAGAAGGAACTGAATGAGCGCCAATAGAAATGGGTTAGCAAAGTACAAGTCTACGATTTCGAGATCGAATATGTAAAAGGTAAGAATAATGTAGTAGCTGATGCATTATCCAGACGACCCGCCTCACTATCTCTCATGAGTATATCCACGGATTGGAAGGCACTTCTCTTAGTAGAATACTCCAAAAAGAAATTCGCCTGCGAATTATTGGATGGACAAATTCAGGATGACAGGTACAGGATTGTCGATGACATCATCTATTACAAGAACAAGATATACCTCGTCCCAGAATCCACTTTCAGGAAAAAGATCATACAGGCAGCACATGACTCTCCATTATCAGGACATCAGGGTTTCTTGAAGACCTACAGACAGATCTGAGAGAGGTTCTCATGGAAGGGCCTCAAAGGGAAAGTTATGCAGCACATACGGGAATGTACCATATGTCAGCAGAACAAGATTGAGAACATCCATCCAGCAGGGTTGCTTCAGCCACTACCAATTCCAGAACAAAAGTGGGAAAGTGTCTCCATGGACTTCATTACAGGATTGCCCAAGGTCCAAGGGCGGGATTGTTTATATGTGGTAGTTGATAGACTGACAAAGTTTGCACATTTCTTTTCTATATCATTTGATTACTCTGCAGCTCAAGTAGCTGAGTTATTCTTCAGGGAGGTCTTCAAGTTACACGGGTTACCTAAGACCATTGTTAGTGATCGGGATAGTAGATTCACAAGTGCCTTCTGGCAGGAACTATTTAGATTAGTGGGGACCAAATTGGCTACCAGCACGAGTTATCATCCTCAGAGCGATGGACAAACTGAAATTGTCAACAAGTGGATTGAACGATATCTGAGGAACTATGTAACAGGGCAGCAACGAACCTAGATTAAATGGCTAAGCTTAGGGGATTATTGCTACAATACTACCTATCACATGTCTATTAGGATGACACCTTTTAAGGCATTATATGGCTACAAGGCCTTGGACTATGCAGATTTAGCATTCGGAGACAAGTAGGGCTCCTAAGGCAAAGGATTGGATACAGGACAGTCAGGATATTCTTAAAATCTTGAAGGAAAACTTACAGACAGCCCAGAATTAGCAGAAGTTATATGCAGATAAACACAGGGTTGAGCGGAGCTTTGAGGTAGGGGATTTGGTATACTTAAGGCTCCAACCTTACAGACAGTCTTCACTTAAGAAGAAAGGAGCAGAAAAATTAAAACCTCACTTCTATGGACCCTACAGAATAATCAGGAAGGTGGGAGAGGTGGCATCTAAACTAGAACTACCACAGGAAAGTAAAATTCACAATGTATTCCATGTGTGCAACCTGAAAAAGATCCTTGGGCAACACATTGCTCCATCAACAGATTTACCTTCTTTAGATGATGAAGGACTACTGATACTGATTCTTGGACGGATCATACAGACTAGAGAAAGGAAACTCAGGAGCTGGGTAATTAGGGAATACTTGGTTCAATGGAAAGAACTATCGCCAAAGGATGCCACATGGAAAGGTGAACATGTTTTTGCAGTATCCCAGTTTGCAGTTGCTTAAGGACAAGCAATCTCAAGCGGGGAGGACTGTAATGTCCTCATCTGATTAGGCATTGAGGACCAAAACTGCTAACCTATGTGATTCATGTGGGTTCGAGCGGTTACTGACAGTTAGGGAATCAACTAAAGACCGATGCCATCTACAGAAAATCTAGGGCATCAATATGTTATCACCATTAGGTCAAAGAGGGCCACCGTCATGCATGACATCTAAGCATTATTTAATGATGCATGCACCCATTTAAGTCTCCATGCGCATGCATGCAAGTCAACTGCAAATTAGAAATTAAAGTGACCTAATTAGGTCAAAAGTTAGGGTTTTCGCAGTTGAAAGTTATAAAAGGAAGATAAAGTGAAAGGAGACTTACTTATTTTTGATGATTATTGATTTTGGAGCTCTTGAGTAGCAGCACAATGTGCGGCCACAACAGTTGGGGTTGGAGATAACGTCTTCAACTAACGGGGTTTCGGCAGTGAGATATCTACCCTAGTCTCATCCAGGGTAAGCCATCCAGGTTCACCATCCACTCTTCAATTTATTGACAGTTATCCAGTATCCATCAGATATTGTTTGCAGGGGCACGTGTGCAGCTGTAAGGGGTTTTCAGCTGGAAAGCCCAAATCATTCGCTAGGTCTTTAGATCTCAGTTTACTTTCGAAACCCAGGCACCATTCTGATCATCGGTATCATACTCCAGTACCTGGTGATTATCAGATCCGGTCTTGCTCATCCTAAGCAGTTATCATCCATTTCGGGATCAGGGGGGCATGAGCAGCTGAACCTCTAGAACAATTCGCTAGCCTGCCTAGAGACCTCAAAATTTCCGCATGTGCCAGTCATTCTCTCCGGCACGGGAATACTATCAATCCTGCAAATTCTCAGCTTCATCGAACACCTCCTCCACTGAAAACGTCACCCTTAGCTGATTTGGGGTTCATGCTGCTGGGGTATCACCGGAAGCAGAAGATACCAGGTCATCTCCGATTCAGCTCTTGATGCATGCATATTCTCTCAGGAGCATTCTAGCCAGCTTATCAGTGGTAAGTGTTCATTCTATCCTGCAAACCCTAACCTTAATTTTAGCTATAAAATAGGGAATTTTGCATAGTAGTTTGCATGCCTGGCTGTTTCAGTATATTTGCATAGAATGAGAAAATATCGGGATTTGGGATATTACAGTTGATCTAAAAATTGTCCATTCAACTTTAACAACATGTCTACGACTCACATCCAAGCTAAAGATCAAGCTCCGTGAGGATCTTTTCTAAGACCCTTGCGTTGAGTACACAAGAAACTGTAGTGATCCTAGGGGACACTTAGAATTAGCTATCCCTTACTCCATCTCACATCAAAACCCATAGGATTCGTGAGGAATTAATCATTACATTTCAATAAGATGGCCAACAGTCTTTAGATTTAGCATTTGATTAGCCACTGCTTTATTTGGGCCTTTAACAATTTCACTTCATAGCCCTTTTTGATTTGTGTCTAAACACAGTTTTCAACTTTATTTGTGGGCTTACATTTCATAATATATAGCATATAACACAATGCATGTAATGATGGTATACGTATTGTTTTCAAGTTTTAGCTGACAACTTCTCGGGCAACTAGGGGGGAATATCCACAGTCAAGACCAAACATCGGTGGCAACTGACCAGAGAGGTCAAGGCTTCAAAACCCAACTCGCCTAAGCTTAGGAACCAACACCAACGGGTTCTCCTAGCAGAAGGATAAAGAAGTCAGCAAGTTTTGTTGCACAACTCAGAGTCGAGACACAAAACAACATGGGATCCATCGTGCATAAAGGTCAAAATGGGGAAAGGATCATCAATCTCACAAGTTTCAAACAATCTAAGTCATAGGATAAGTTTACAATGGATGAAATTGGATGGACGGGGACACGTGATACATGGAACCAACCTAGCACTAAGGTTTACTATTTGTACAAGCATGGCATGAGCATCAATCTTCACATCAAGTCCGTTGATTAGTCATAACACAGGTTAAAGCATTAGTACATATAAGCATAAGTCACCATAATCATCCCAACATGACAAGCCAAGTGTTTGACATACATTAGAGAGCAAAATCAAACCAAAGAAGCATATACCTGATCTCACCATATATACCTGTCTCCAACTGATAAGCCCCTCTATAACTGTGAGTACCAACTATGATTTGCTGCTTTGCTCCAATGAACTAGGTGATCACTGAAATCATCTCAATGGACTCCTGAATCTCAATATTGGCAAGGAAAATCTGATGAACAAGGATCTAGAATGGCTGAAGCTGTACTAATCCATGCTAATACCCCATGTGGAAAATAGCCTGAAATAAAATAAAAGATAAGTCTGTATGCTACAACATGGTAGCCCAGCTGCAAAATGTATATGTGATAACAGGTATGTTTGGCCTTGGTGCACTCACTGGTGAAGGAGAGACTCCACTGGCCATCATGGCTGAAGTGGGGGTAGACATATCCCCCAGACCTTCTCTTGAACTATACATAACAAAACTCAAAGGAATACCAATTCTAGGTGGACCGAACGAACGAACTTGCAATAAAATAGGATCTCTTAAGTTAGTAAGAGGTGAATTGTAGTTCCTTGCAAACTTTTCAGCTTGCAAATCTTCAATTTCCACTAACAAATGATCAGTCTGAGTAAATCGAAGTTCAGGTTTCCCTGGACTTTCACTGACACCAGTTGATTCAAAAGAATAGTTTGTGTCCAATCTCCGCCTTTGAGGTGGCGGTAGAAGCTCCACTGTTGATAGCGGAGGAAGGTTTTGCAACCTTCGAGACCTACAAGGAGGTAGATCACAAGCAGCCCACAGAGCACACCATTAAAAAATCCTAAGTATCACAAACAAAGGAAGGTAAAAGATATACCTTCCAAAGGAGCATTTGGGATGATTAGGGCCTAGAACAAACCAGTGAAGATCAAAGAATAGTTACCTGGGGTCCCATGACAAGTTTTCTGGGTGCAAGCGTTTGAATCACCAAACTACCCTCCCAAATTGTTATCTGAGGTTTCCTCCCAAGCTTGCCCTAGGTATAGTGGAAATAACCTTCCACCGTCACCTGTGAAAGAACCCTAAGTTTGGATACTAAGGCTACCAAGCTTACAAAAAGATTCCGGTGGAATAGTTGTAGGTCTTACTGGTGTGCATGGGCAGGGTAGCTAAGCCCGAAATTCAAACAACACCGACACCTCATGGGGCCCAAGGTGGTACTGAATGAACCTCTGAATACTCAGGACACAACCTTACAAGCAACTGGGATATCAAAAACATTCAAAGGATACAAACCCTAGAGTTCTGTATACCTGTCTACAGGAAATTGCGACTATTCTTTGACAGAATTGCGAATCACTCACGACTATCCTCAAGACAACCTGCGAATTTACAGATAAATCGCGACTGCAAGTACTAGCAACCCGCTAGTGGTTCCCAAAATTTTCAAAAAGAAAAATAACAAGGTCAAGAACCCTAAAGATCTAAAAAGACTTGGCTGAAAAATATGGCTAAAAAATAATAGTTGCAAACCACGAATCGAAACAGAGAGAACAAAAACTTGATAGAAAATTTGATTGAAGAGGCCCCAACACAAACTAGACTCCCTAGTGGAGTCACAAGTTCTGTTGTGAGGGATATCTACCTTATGACTTGGGGTACTAGGGTCACCAACATACTAGGGTGTGACTTGCAGACATCGAGGGTTTAAAAACATATATAAGAGAAATAGAGTTAATAGGAAATGCACCTTTTTACTGATGGTTGATCCAAGCTTTAACTCTCCTCCTCAAATGCTCCTTAGCCTTCTGATCTTCAACACCCGGAACAAAGATTGGTATATCTCTACAGTATCTCTTATTGTTATATAAAGAAACATGAACAGATTACAATTGCATTTACAAATAAATAACAATATAGATCATGATTCATAACAACAAAAGCATGTACTAAAACAAATATGGGAGAAAGACACTCTTTATTACTGAAGTTTAGGAAACATTACAACCTTGTCTAAGCCAAGCTTCTTCTGCAGACCAAGAATTGAGTCCTCCTTGCTCCTCTCTCCAGTGGATTCCTCCAGCATAACCTTGCTCTCAAAAATTGCTTCCCCTATCCTCTACCCCTCCCCTTTGTATAGTTGCCCGTGAGGAGAGGTTTCAAGGCTTGGGATGGTGAGGGGAGTTAGGGAATCTACCAATCCGAACCCAACTTCCCCTAAACTTATCATCTTTTTATTTTTAATTTTGTTTTAATGGAACTCATGGGTATATGTAAGGAAACTTGTGAGTGACTCCTGACTTTCCTCAAGGGAAGTCATGATTACAACTTTTTAGAGATGACTTGTGGGTTGTATATAGGCTTACCCACGAGTGAAACATGAGTTTCTATGTTGGTACCCGTGAGTGCAAGGCAAACTCATTCTTAAAAGATGGAAAAGCTGAATGAGAAAGCATGTATCAAGGATCACATCCATCTTTAAGGTTATGGCCACTTCAATCCATAGTATCCTTTTGTGCAACGACAGCCTGGAGTCGTTACTTAGATAGAAAAGTGATATTTCATGGTATAACAACAAAAAACAATCCAATATTGCACTTAGCACGACAGAAGTTGCTGAATACATTGCATCATGTTTAGCTTGTAGCAAAGCAGTATGGCTTTGCAAGATGTTGCAGGATTATTTGATATAGAGGTGGATGTAACTAATATCCATTGCAATAATCATAGTTGTATTAAGATGACAGGAGGCTCGATGTTTCATGATAAGTTGAAACATATCAAAATCATATATCATTACATTCGGGATATGGTGCAGAAGGGAGCTATAAAGCTCAAGTATGTTCCTACAGAGGAATAAGTGGCAGATATATTGAATAAGCCTGTTTGAATACTTTCTAGACAAGCTTGGTGTAGCTTGAAAGGACCTCCCTTGAAAGAGGGACTGAAGAAGAGGTAGAAGGTTTTCTGTTGCAGTGGTGTGGTAGCTTAGTCTAGGGTAGGGTATGTTTGGTTAGGCTTGCTGGCCCGAAAGGGTTAGTAAGTCAGACAAGGCCTATTGATCCTAGGGGGATTAGTATGTCTGGCTAGGCTTGTTTGGCCCAAAAGGGTAAGCAAGCCAGACAAGGCTTGTTTGGTCCCTAGGGAGATCCATTTGTTTGACTAGGCTTGTTAGCCTGAAAGGGTTAGTAAGTCAAACAAATGCTTGGGTGGATCTATCAGAGAACCCACCTTGATGCTGCTCCAGAAGGCCAAAGGGCAAGAATTGGTTTCGGTATTCCTATACTGATGAGATAGGTTTAATATTCTCATACTAATGTTCACGAGGTAGGTTCAGTATTTTCATACTGATGTTGGTGAGGCAGATTCAGTATTTTCATACTGGTGTTGATGAGGCAAATTCAATATTTTCATACTGATGTTGATGAGGTAGGTTCGGTTTTCTCATATTGATTTTGATGAGGCAGATTTAGTATTCTCATATTGATGTTGATGAGGTAGTTTCGGTATATTGATGAGTAATGCGGTAGATTCAGTATTCTCATACTGATGATGATGAGGTAGTTTCAGTATTTTCATACTGATGTTAATGCGGCAGGTTCAGTACTTACATACTTATGATTGATGAGGTGGTTTTAGTATTTCACTGATTGTACAAATAATGGTCTAAAATTTATTTGTTGATGATGAGGTTTTAGCACTAACATGCTAATGATGTTGTTGTTGTTACTTTAGTATTTACATACTGATGTTGCAGGTAGATGCTTTAGTATATACTTACTGATATTGCAAAAGAAGATTCAGTATCCACATATTGATGTTACAGAAGAAGATTTAGTATCCACATACCGATATTGTTGAAGAAGATCCAATATCCACATACCGATGATACAGAAGAAGATTCAGTATCCACATACTGATATTGCAGAAGAAGACTCGGTATCCAAATACTGATATTGTAGAAGAAGATTCAGTAGAAGATTCGGTATCCACATACTGCTATTGCAGAAGAAGATTCAGTATCCACTTACTGATATTGCAGAAGAAGTTGCAGAAGATGATCTAGTATTCTCATACTGAGATTGATGATAAAGATGCATGATGTTGTTCCAAAACTTCCTATGACATATAGAGACTCACTAATCAGATGTACAATGGTGGTAGTGGTTGTTGCGGGTATAAAATACTTTCCTAGTTAAGAGGGAGTGTTAAAATATTGTAACTTCAGAAGATATTCTAGTTGTACTAATTGTATTCCTCCTTCGGGATATGTCACAGATGTAATTGGTCATGTAAGAGTCATTGAAATAATCAATGTAAACCTCTGGATGTAAGCTGGGTCAATAATACCCTTGAGTCATTATAATAAATATTATTTTGGTGTCCTACTAGTCAAGTCGGCCTAGTTAGGGTTTAGGTCAAGTCAAGAGTCAAATATAAATAGGGAGGCACCTCCTTCATTTGTACTCACTTCACTTAAGCTAGTCTGCGAGAGGGAGAAGAAGAAGTGCGCCAAAAAGAGAGAGGAGAAGTTGTTTTGGGGTTTTACACTGTTTTGGTTGAGTTCTATACTGAGGAAGTTTTGTTGGGTTTTCTCCCCCATGAGGGTTTCCCAGGATAAATCTTTGTGTTCTCTTGTGTGACTGTACTTGTTCTTTTAGTGATCCTACCATTATAAATTGTTTTAGAATATCATCTAAGCAATTAAGAAAACTTAACAGGAATTTGGCATATGGATGCTCGTTTTTAGACTCAAAGCATCCTCTTTACCCCAGGACCCACATTTCATATGATTCAGGTGATTAATTTGTCACTTATAGCCATTTTTTGCTAACGGGGCATGAAAATGTCAATTTAATGTTGATGATGCGGCAAAATGGAAAAGGAAAAAAAAAAGTCAAAGTGACATGTTGGATGACATGACATCCTTGTCCCTTATGGATGACAACCTCATCACTTACTAAAGCGTCACATTTGGATTTATATGTATGTCAACGAGTCATCTTATGTTAAGAGACGCGCCAACCTCAAAGCTTCACGTCATGAGAGTAGGTGGCTCACGCTTTGGTTTGGCGATAGGATTAACTTAGCTGTGGCGACTATTAGAAAGAGATCACCTACCTCATGAGAGGTGGCACCTCCTCCTTGGTGATCACTCCAAGAAGATCCACTAATTTCTCAATGACTCGCTTTTGGACTCTCACTCATGGTTTCGCCTTCTTGGGTTGTTTCATGCTATAAATAAAGAATGCATCTCTCCCATTCATACAAGTCAGAGGTTTGGGAGTAGATGCTGGTTATTGTAATTGTTCTATCTTTTGTTAATGAGAATAAAAGAGACTTTGGAGGAACATGTTGTGTGATGCTATCAAATGAGTGGATGTATTATCTCAGTTTCATGAGGCAATCTGTATTTAGTCTTTGTCCATTTACTTCATGAAGATCTATCCTACTGGTAGGATTGGTATCAATTTTGTATGAAGGATTACTAAAACTTGCTTGATTTAGTTAATTTTTTATTTGTAATAAGTTAGAGATTCAAGATTTATATGTTCCATTTACTTATGCTCATATTCTCTTGGTTTCTATCTTGTTTCATTTCTAGATTTAATGAGTTGTGTGCAAGTATGTTGCTAGTTGTAGGTTACTTGATTTGAAGAAGCAAATAGCTTGCTTGCTCTGGTTCTTTCAAGTCTCTTTCGTAAGATCAAGCCCTCAGTGTCCCACACGTCGAAACTTCCAAAGTCTTCTTTGCTCAAAGATCCACGTTGCTCTTCTCTTTCTCATAAATTCATTTGATTTGGTTACCAATTTAAATTGTAATTTGAATTAGATTTTTCATCTTGAAGCAAAAATCATAATTAGATCTAGTTTCCTTTTGCAACGTATGTAGATTCTAGTTGTGTTATAAGGAAGTATCATTTGTAAGCTAGATCTAGTATAGATATCCTTCATTCCTTAGTTGTCTTCTTGTTAGATCTAAAGTCTAGGATGGAAGTTTCTTCTTTTGGTTTTTAAAGGTTAAATTTGGCAAAGTAAAAAGTGCTTTCTAATGGTTACTCAAAGTTAGCCAACATCCTCAAGAGGACTTGTCCTTTTGAGTTATTTTTGTCATTTTATGAAAGTAGTTTTAAACTTGTAATTTTTTTTGCAACTTTTTGTACTATTTTCCCAAACACTCTTAAATGTTTGGGAGCATTTTCTAATAAACTTGTTGGCTGTTTTGTCTTTTGAGGAACAGGTCGAAAGGCATGCTGCTCAAAATTTGAAGTTTCGAGTGAACCAAAGACTCCCTACTTACCCCTTCTTTTCATCCCCCTTCTCTCCTTTCTAATGGTTACTCAAAGTTAGCCAAGATCCTCAAGAGGACTTGTCCTTTTAAGTTATTTTTGTCATTTTTTCAAAGTAGTTTTAAACTTATAATTTTTTTTGCAACTTTTTGTACTATTTTCCTAAACACTCCTTAAGTGTTTGGGAGCATTTTCTAATAAAATTGTTGGCTGTTTTTGTCTTTTGAGGAACAGGTAGAAAGGCATGCTGCTCAAAATTTGAAGTTTCAAGTAAACCAAAGACTCCCTACTTACCACTTCCTTCATTCCCCTTCTCTCCATTCACTTTTTTAGAGAAAACTTGTAAATCTGCTAATCTAAATTATAAAGATCATGGGTGTCCCAAAAAATATTTATTTCAAAGCGATTGTAGTAATTGAAATAAGCAAAGAGATCTAGAAAGCTGTGTTAATCCTTCTCTCAATTCCCATTTGGGGATCTGTGTAGTATGCTTGTTAGAGTAGTTTATTTTTTTAGTTTAGCTGCTTTTATTTGTTTGAAATAAAAGAACTACTTACCCCACGTTTTCCCAAGTTACTGTGTCGCCTGAAAGAGCTTGCTTGAGTAAGAGGCATCGAAAAGAGATTCGTGGCAGGATTGATTAGAAAACAATTTTCATTTTGTTCTTTTCTTTTTTGTCTTTTTATTTATTTTTAGCAATAAAATTAACCTAGCTGTGTATTCTTGAGTTACCCGAAGGGGGAAAGAGATTCTCAGCCGTGAATTGTGTAAACAAGATCACATTTTAGGTTTAATAAAATTAACAAAGGCTCCTTCCTCGTATGCTCTGCAATGTTGCAGCTTGTTTGATGAGCTAGTTGTACCAAAAAGGGGTACGAGTGACTAGATTAATAGGAAAATGCACATAAGCATGTTCTTGATAAATCAGGAGGTTGTAAAGGGTGACTACCATATAGTAAGGGGGCTGCTCCAAGCAGGTTATGCCTCACCCCATTGAACACTTGGTAAAGCCGCTTTAGCGCTCATTTCAAGAGAGCTTGTCTTATTGGGCCAAACCCAAAAAATTGCCCATTCCCTTAATCACTCATTAATAATTTAAAATCGACCAACGAGACAACTACAATACTTACACAACACAATAACACTCCATATACACAAGCACTCCATATTCATCGACACTAGTCTATGCTATTTTTTTCATGCTTAAATCAATTATACAAATGTCATGAATGGTGTCTTTATTGAAAGTTGTTGTTATAATTTATTTGCGGTGGATTGTTGTGAAATGTTAAATTCATTTCACATTAACTCCTAGGTTAAATTTTCTTTCTTTCTTTCTTATAGGGACCAACCCCCTTGGCTTCGTTGGGAGTTGGCCTAGACGGAGGAGTTGAGTATCAGGTGACATCACTTGGCTCTAGCTTTCCCCCAAGGTCGTGCCCAGTGGCTTGAAGGTTTATGCCATGTGAATTTAGGTGCGGATTAGGCGGCAACAAAACCATCCAAAAGAGCCATTTTCAACCCTCTTCTCTTCTCTTCTTCTTCCAAACCATTGTAATCCCTTTGATCCTATTTTTGAAGGATCAAAAGCACTTTGTAACTAGAAAATAATAAAAGCAAGTGGGATTTAAAGCTCCCACACCCCTCTTCCCCCACTGGGGAAGCTTGTATCACTCCTTGTATGATTTAATTTTGCTTTGTTTTCCTTTTCATTTCTTAGAGTAGCTTTCATTTTTAATAAAGTTAGATCAATCAAATTTACTTGCTTGATTTTTTTTATCATTGAAAAATGAATACTAACCCACTATGCTCCATCGAAGTACCTGAAAGAGCTTGCTCGAGTACGGGAAAATATATTCACAGTGTAGTAATTAGTCACACATTTTGTTTTCACAATAAAAAATTGGAATAAACATTTCGTTCTTTTGTGTATGCACTATCCATCGCAGGCTTGCCTAATCTTTAGAATAATCAAAAGTGAACTATAGCATTCAATAATTTTTAACATTTAAAAAAAAAAATCACCTTTAATAAAATCAATTCCCCCTTTAACAAACGGAGATCCAGCATCACGCCAAATCACCCTAGGCCCCCCATAATACAATGACATAAGATACAACATGATAATACATCAATTCCCATGGAGAAGTGTGCCCTCTCAAGGAGATGTCCTCCCTAGGACCCAGATAAAACATGATACATGCTCCTATGGAAGGTACAAGGCATGAAATACGCATGGAAAGCCTCGTTTCATCATCAAATACCATCCCCAAGTCATTCCCTACCCAACATTAGCCAAAACGTTTTTTGGGAGTAGCCATTGTCATTTTTTATGAATAAAATCCCTGTTAATCATTGTTGTAGAATAAATGTGCCATTATTTCCATTTCCTTTGCCAGAAACCATAGTCTGAGTGTACCAAGTGAATCAGAGACCTCAAAAATACTACTGATGACTACAAATACCACATATATCCATCTAAATATGAATCTGGAAGCTAACACCATGTCCAATAAATAAAAATATGACCATAATAATAATAATAATAAACCATAACATCTGTATAATGGACAATAATAATCAACTGATCTTGGAAATGGTATACAAGACATATTTGGATGACAAGTATGCCACCTCGAACCTTGTATTCCAATTGCCTCAGTAACTGTGTTGACCAAGTCAAGATCCTCAAAATGAAGGTTGAGCAATGATCTGAATAGTCCTGTATGCACAAAGGATGAATGAAGCTCACATGATTATGTTAATAGCCAAACTTAAACATATCTAGCACAATAGTGGTACATCAATATAAATAAATGCATGACTTGAGTCAGAGTAACCATCCATTCCTTCATAAATCCCCTTATGTATGCTCACTTACAAACTTAACCAAACTGCTAGGATCGGTGAGGTGGAGAAAACAAGGCTACGTTCAAAAGGATTGACTTGTAAGACTTTAACCACGTGATGTCTTAGAACTCAAGGGATATCAAACTCCACAATGACAATATGCATGATAGATAACAATCGGGGAAAAGGTGTCTCACAAATGGGTAAGGTGCTAGGGAAATATCCAGTAGACTCTAACAATTATCCTTTTTGATAATTAAATTGATTCAACTTTCAAGATTAATTCACATTTTAAATTTCACAAGATAACTAGACAGCCTCCAAGGGCAGGTGTCCTAGATAGCCTTGCGGGCCCCATATAATGACTCGACTTATCCCCACTGCCAATGAGCGTCCATAGCTCCGATGGAGTTGCCACCCTGTTTACCTGTAGGAGCAAATGGCCTTACGTCATACAAAGGATGAATGCTCATGCCTTTGCCACTCACTAGTTTATTTACATTCACTTTAATTAGGCCTAGTGTTGAAAAACACAACTAATCCTAGCTAGCCTTGCATCCATTTAGATATAGCATTTATGCCTATCGACGCATTTCATTTCATAAGGAATATGTTTCTTCAAGGACTAAAAGATATACTTTCACACCTTAGAGCTGAGACACAGAGAAACATGGAGTCCATCATGCACAGAGGTCAAGGTGGGGGAAGGCTCGTCAATCTCATAGGTCCAAGTCATAAGTCAAGGGTAATATCAAGATGAAAGAAACTGGATGTAAGCAGAAAAGTGATAAGTGATGCCATCATAGCAAGAGAAAGGGTAAGTCTGCATAAGGTAGGCAATACTAGTGAGCATACACATTGGCCTTGCATAAAACATCCTTAGACTACTCATGACACAAGTTGTTCTAAAATTATACCACTGTTAGCTCATCATGTCAAGTCATAGCTATTTAGTATTAACATAAAGAATAGAGACAAAGATACATCCAGATGCAAAATGTGTACTTGCTCAACCATATACCCGTCTCTAAATGCACGGGCAAAGGAAATACACCAGTTTCCTTCTCTGATACTCCATAAAATGAACCATGACTAACCCAAAATCATTGCAATGGGATCATGCTGGATTAGTCTTGACAAGGGGATATCGAATAGCTGCTTTGGATAATCTGGATGGCTCTGCAATATAGATCCCTCTCTGGTCATCATGCATATAGGAACATTCACCATCATGAAAAAGGACTGGCTCATGTTTGTGGCAGAAATGTTTTGCAACATATTAGCTCCAACTACAATACATGTGATAACAATTTCAAACTAGAAGTTGCACAGTACTCAACATTCTTTCATATTTATAGGAGAGGGAGCATTCATTAGTTATAGGACAATGGTTAGTAAAGTGTTTGACAAAAGTATTTACTTAAATTTATAATAGTAGACCACCAAAATTCATCACAACAGTAGCAAAGAGGCTATACAGTGACACTTAAACCTTGTTTTGAAGTGTGTGATGAAGTCCTAATCCAAAACATCTTATCTTTCCGTTTAAAACTCAGTTGGTCATAATCTAGGGACATTACATTTCGATGCTTCTATCATGGATTGATGGTCTCCTTGGTTTATGGCTTAATGAGTTGGCATGGAGGATGGGATAGTTGATATGTGACATCATTTTGAGTCTTTTGGAGGGGCATCCTAGCTTTGAGAGTAATTATATTTTAATAGAGTGCCCATAATTGTGCCATCTCAATGCCAATGGATAAAGTGGCTACAAGATTTCTGAAAAGTGGTTATAATAGAAAATCCGATAAATATTGAGGAAGTTAGTAATTCCATAATTGTCATTTAAAGAGCTGCACCATTTTTTTTGTTGCGTGTGCCTGTGCCTTTTGGAGCTTTTTCAAGGAGAGGGTTCACCTTATTTGAGGAAGCACTCTACCTTTTGAGGCCTTTTTTCTTGGAGCAGTACCTTTGGAGACTAGTGTGTCTTCTTCTTGTCATCATTCACCTCATCTGATAGGTGCATTTCCTTCTTGCACCTTTCTTGTCTTGCATATTGTACTTGTGGCTTTGGCCACCATATTTCATGGATGTTGTTAGAGTTTGTTGAAGTATTTTGATTTGTTTACTCCATTCTAAGATAGATGTAGGATTTTGGTAGATCTATTATTATTTTATTGTAAATGAAGTTAGAGCTCATCTTTATATAAAGGAACTTCTTCCTTATTTGTACTCATGCTTGGATTTTTGAAGCTCTCTCTCTCTCTCTTGAGCTTAATTGATACATGTTTTCTTGGAGCAAATCTTGTTGTAAAGGTTTCTTCTTGTTCACGTGTGGTGCTTTGATCTTGTTTGGAGCTTCATGGTTGTAAGTTGTATAGAGTATTTACATTGTCATTTCTATGCTTTTGCTTGGGCCATTGAAAGGGCATTGCTACCTCATTGGACAAAGGGGTTTTAAGCTAATCTTTATTTCATCATTTCTTTGGATGTTTATTTATACGAGAGTTATGTGTTGTATCTGTACTTTGATTTGGATTGTGCAACCTTAAGCCTTTATTTAAACCCCAAGAGATTGAAAGGAGGGGATTCTTCATTTGACTCCTTCCCTTTTAAACCCTAGTTCATTTTAAAACTTCATTGAGTAGGGTTTGGGTTAGTTGATGCAATTCTACTCTCTCAGTGACATGTTAAGCAAGCCCCTCTTAGTTGGTGATTCTTTGACTCCATTTTCCCTTGATTGGATTGGCACTAGTCCTTTGAGTGACCTCTTTCATCCTCCTGTTGTCGCCTTTCACACACCTGGGGGGGACGTGGTAGAAATCTTCAAGCCACTCGGTGTGTGCTTGGGGGCAAGTTTCGACTCAAGGCTGTCACCTTGTTCTTGACTCCTCTGTTCAGG